>PVJL010003390.1:0-159326 GCA_004026885.1 Lyroderma lyra
CTTTTGGTTCTGTATTCCCTCTCTTCCTCTTTCTTAGCTGTTTCCATGTTCTGATCTTCGATATCACTAATTCTTTCCTCCATCTGGTTGGCCCTGTTTCCTATGGCAGTTATTTCATTTCTCACTTCTTTTATTGTATTATTTATCTCTCGCATTTCCATCTCAATCTTCCTTATGTTTTGAATTTCTTTGTTAAATTTTTCCTTTTGTTCATGAAGTTCATTTTTTATGTCATTCATGTCCTTTTTTATGTTGTTTATGTCAGCCATGGTGCTCTGCCAGTATGTTTTCATTTCTCTCACAGCCTTTAGAATGGCTACTTTAAATTCTCTGTCATTTAATTCGGAAACTTCTAGGTCTAATAAGCTGTCTTGATAAATTTCCTGTTCTTTCTGATGAGTTTTAGTGTTTAAGGAATTCATCCTGTCTGCTGGGTTCTTCCTCTTTGACATGAGGGCATTATGTCCAATAGTGCCCAGGGGCCCAGATTGGTACTTTTGTAGTGTCTTGCTGTAGGGCAGACACAAGGTGGTTCGGGGGGGGCAACTTTTGGGAGAGAGAGGGGTTGCTTATTTCTTATTTCTGGTCTCCTGCTACGTTTGGAGGTGGTGCACATCTATCATGGTCCCTCCACTTCCTGTAGTTAGTTAGTTGGTTGGGGAGGTTGTAGAAAAGGGGAGAGGCCAACAAAAGGCACACTGGGGCAGCTCCACCTTCTGCCCTATGCTGGGGAAGCTGGGTGTTGCGGGCCCAGGCTGCTCCTGCTGGCTGGGGCGAATGCTATCGAATCCGCCTTTCTTCCCGGGCCTGCTTCCATGGTCAAATGTTGGGGCAGATTCTGCGGGCTCGCAATGCTTTTAGGACCCAGGGGTGCGCCAGCAGGCATGCACACAAGTCCGAAGCTGTGGGTCTGACCCCCGCGGTAGGAAGGCAGCCGGCCCGCCTCCACAGCTGGCCTGGAATGGGAGCCGCAGCCCTGTGCAGGAGCTGCGCACGCTGCGCTAGCAACCAGCCCGCCTCCACAGCGGCCCAAATAGGAGCCGCAACCCCGTGCAGGAGCTGTGCACACCGCGCCTGCAGCTGGTCTGCCTCTGCAGCAGGCCGGAATGGGAACCGCAGCCCCGTCTGTGTAGGGGCCGTGCGTTGTCTGCGGGGCAGCCGGCTCACCCCCACAGTGGGCTGGGACCAAGAACTGCAGCCCTGTGCAGGAGCCGCGCGCCTGCGCTGTGGGTCCCTAGGGAGCCTAGAGCCAAGATGTCGTCTCCGCAGTTCAGAGTCCTCGCTCAGCCCTGCTACCACTCAAGAGCTCCAGAGGCTGGCTCCCAAGGTCTGTCCCCAACTCGCCGCTCCAAATTCCAGCTCCCCAGTCCAGCTCCCCAGCGGACTCCCACTATTCTGCCGCTTTGCTAGGGCTTTTCCTCTTGTCGCCTCTTGGCTTCTCCCCTCCCATGCACTGCAGTCAGCCACGAACGGATCCTTTTGCAATCGTCTCTGCTCCCTCCCCTCTCTCCCGCTCGCCCCTTCCTCTCCAACCTTTAGGTGTTTACTTGCAATGCGTGGATGTCTCAGCTGCCGTTTTTTGTCACCAAAGGTCCTCTTTCTTGGCTCCTGGGTGGCCGTTCAATTGTGTTTTCTGGAAGAGGCTTTAGGGACCTCCTCTCCGGTCGCCATCTTGCCCTCCTTCCTCACTGCTTAATTTCAAAAACATTTTTTAAAAGTATTTTTTCATAAGTGAAATACTGAGGCAAAACATTCACGAGCCCACCATAAATTCACTTACTGGTCTCCTTATTTCCGAAATGTAGGCATAAGTGTTCACAAACAGCCTAGAAGATTTCCAGAGAAGGAGGAAGGCCCTTTAAAAATGCCACACTGCAGGCGTCACTCAGTATGTGCAGTAGAGGTAGCAGTTCTGATTAGGAAGCCCAGGGACGTGAGGACCCATTATGCTCCTTTCTTAAGTTACCGTAATTCCGGTGGAATTAAGGAATACCACTGAACCGGGATTAACAGGCTTGGGTTCTTGTCCCAGCTTCACTGTCAACCAAACATGTGACCATGGGCATCAGGTTCCAGTAATGAATTTCTTCATCAGTAAAATCAGGGGCTGAACTTCAATGATTTCTGTATTACCTTTCTAGGTTTTGCAACATAAATATATCTGTATTCTAATTTATCTAATACTTTCTTTTTAACTTGACTCAAAAATTTATTTTAAAAGGAAATGTTCTATCATAGCTGAAAATAAGAAATTGGTATCACGTCATAAATGGCAGGTAACCATAAAAATCAATAAATGAAAAGACTTTGGTATTCAATTTGAGGTAGAGAAGATAGTCTGAAGATGCTAAGTCAGAGGCTTCTCTATGTAAAAGGCAGAGTAGAAGGTGCAAGAGAGGTGCTAGAGACCTTGCAGCACCAAACTGAGACTTTCTCCTAGACCAGTGGTTCTCAACCTGTGGGTCGCGACCCCTTTGGGGGTCAAACGACCCTTTCACAGGGGTCGCCTAAGACCATCGGAAAACACATATCAGATATTTACATTACGATCCATAGCAGTAGCAAAATTACAGTTATGAAGTAGCAACGAAAATACTTTTATGGTTGGGGGTCACCACAACATGAGGAACTGTATTAAAGGGTCGTGGCATTAGGAAGGCTGAGAACCACTGTATCTAGACCAATCAGAAGGGCTGGAAGAGAACTGGAAAGAGAATACTCTCCCACTATGTGACTTACTGTTGTTTAATGCTGGTCTGTGTACTACGTACAATCACCTTGTCACCCACTTGTGAAATGCATCCTGTGCTTTGGGACCCACTGAACTAAATTATTTCAGCAGTCCTTTCTAAAGGCAAACATTCTATAACTTTGTGTCCCACTGGAAGACATTTTTATCAATAAATATAGTCAAGCCACACACACAAGTCACACATGCTCAATTGGAAAGGAATTAATTTTTAAGGAAATTTGTAATGAGGGTGGTGATAGTTTCTCTGCTGTGAAATGCAAATGGGGACCACATCTCCTCTTGTTGCAATGAAGTCAGGAAGCATTGCTCTGGTCAGTGGCGATGGCTGGCATCATCCCTGGGATTTCAAAAGTCAGGAGTTCATTGTCTGGACAAAGGAAATAAACACATAGGGATACTGACTAAATGACGAAAAAGAAATTTTGCAGACCCTCATTATTGACTCAGGTTTCTTCTATTATGAGATGTTGCTTAAACATGCAGAAGCTTATAGTTCTTATGTAAAGACCAAAAGAAGTTTATGAAATATTTATAAATCATTGAAAATAGATTAAACTCAAAATAGTGCACTGAATGATGTATTTGCTGAAATCTCTGCTTGCTATGGGATTGTGTACCGACTGCTGTATTTGTCATACTTATACTAAATAACTCCTAAATTAGACTGAAACATCAAAGGAGATAGGGAGGAGGAGAGTTAAAGGCAAGAGAAGAAATCTACTATATGCTAAAAAGACCAGGCAAAGGTTTGATCAGCAGGCACGTGAGGGATAGAATGTTTTGGAAGCAAAGGTGAATGAGATTCATGGTGTAACTTGACTATATGACACACTCAAACGCCTTACTGATGAGGAGAAATAGCTGGACTATGTTTGAACTAGCTCCTCCTCCTCATGAGGTTTATGGGGCTGTGCATTAGGGTACCAGGACAATGGGTGGGCTGGCAACTCAAAAGCAAGTATTGAGAGGTTAGAAGTCCTATGGAGGCTCGGGATAGTGGCCACTTGGGAAGGGGTCTGATTTGAGGGAATGCTGTGTCATGGCTTGGAGTCTTGAAGATGGGTGCTATTTGTCATAGACTTGGTCTTCAAGAAAAGGAGTTTTCATGAATTAGACAAAAGATTCAAGCCCTCCAAGAAACTGGGTGGGATATGGGGCCCATCTTTAGTTTGTGAGATGAGCTAGGGAGAGTACTTGGGAATGGGAACTGGTAGAGATAGTGATACAGGCACATTAGACATGATAGAAAGATCATCACACCACACAAACTGGGCCCACCTGCTGCTAGTGGTGCGGGATGATGTGGGTTCCTAATGGGCCACCAGGTTGGCTTCTCTTGAGGCCAAGGTGGGATGTGACTAAGCTAATATGAGATACTCATGAGAAATAGCCCAGACTCTGATGGGACATGAGAATTCTGGGAGTTGCTGATAGAATCTAAAATGCATAGACTTTGGGGAGGTATCTTTACATAAGATTAACTTAGGCTTACTTGAGCATTACTATGTACTGAATATTGTGCTAATCCTTTCACATGCTTTATGTCATATACTCACTATAACAACTTTAACAGGTAAGTACTATTATTACCTCTTTTCTTAATTGTGAGGGAAAAAAATAAGAGAAGTGAAATAACTTGCCCAAAGTCACACAGGAAATAAGTGGCAATGTTGGAATTCAAACCCAGGATTTTTCTTTTTCACTCAGTGGCCTGTGTTCTTAAACTACTCAGGCATATGACCTCTACAAGTCCCGAGACTCAGAATTGACCTCATTACAATAGCTGTGGGAAATAGGGACTGGGGGGAGAGGAAAGCTTGGGCTCGACTGCCTCCCACTATAAAATGCATCTTCCTAACCTCAGCACCAGCACATGCACTTGTGCCCATTTCCATAGGGTCCTGGAAAGTTTTCTGCACACTTTGCTGCATCTTCTTGGTAGCCCATTTGGCATTAATCGGGCTGCTTCTCCTTTCGTACATGGGCTGTCTTGACCCTAAGCAGAGACTCCATTGCATCCTACTGTGACAAGTCTTCAATGTTATCCCAGTACAATAAGCAAGCAGCATGATGTCACCCAATACTTGAAAAATTGGTAATAAACTTAGGTGAAAGAGGACGAAGCAATGGTCTCAGATGTTGGTATTTAGCTCATTGAGAAGCAATTGTAGCACCCAAATTCAAGAAAAACAAATCAAGAGGGAGTAGTTCTAGCAAGAGGCTAACAGAAATGCACAGGCCACTGAATCTCAAACCACAGTGAGTTGTCCACAGTGGCACTGATTTTTCACTGACCAGTTGGGCATCTTAACAGAACCAGGTGTTCAATAACAGAACTATGTTTCTCATCCTTGCCCTATTTCTGCCCCAGCCAGAAAACCTAGTAATGTCTATATTAGTGCAGATGGTAAGCAGTTAGATAGTTATAAGCTTGAGCCTAACCCATATACTGAAGAGCAGGATTGTGTTGATCAGTGATTCTCAACCCTGGCCACACAGCAGAATCATTTGAGGGCCTTTTAGAGACTGTGAATGCCTTGGTTCCACCCCCACACAACCACCCCTGGTGGCCCCAGATATAAGTAGTGTTTTTTTTTTTAAAGCTCCCAGAGTGATTTGAAAAGTACAGCCTAGTTTGAGAAGCTTTCTGTGATTCAGTGTAAGTGAGCCTTTCTTTGCTTTCTGTGGAAGGAAAGTGTTTCTCCCCAGCAGTAATGCCTAGACAGGAAAATCTGAGTGGCGATTCTGAGCTGGGCATTTTCCTTGTCCTTTCTGGGTTATGCCCGTGCAGCCCCAGCTCACTTGCTTTCTGCTGCCACACAGGTGTTACCACTTTGGCAGGGAGCAATGGTAGACCCTTTAAGAGAAGAAAGATGGAAGCCAGAGACCCCCATAATGCCAAGGTCATGTAGTAGGTGTTTATTATGTGTTTGTCGAATGAATGTAAGAGAATATTCTGTTTGGACTGTGTATGTTCATCATAATTTATGTGTTAATTTGACTGGGCACAGGGTGCCCAGATATTTAGTCAAACATTATCTTGAGTATGTCTGTGAGGGTGTTCTTGGATGAGTTTAACATTTAAACCGGTAGACTGAGTACAGCTGATTGGATGAGGGCCACCCACTTAGGAAGAACAATAATTTCCAGGCCTGAATAGAACAGAAAGGCTGACCCTCTCCTGAACAAGAGGAAATTCTTCCCAGACTTCCTTCTAACAGAACGCAGGCTTTCTCGTGCCTTTGCACTCAAACGGACACGTTGGCGATTTCTGCGTCTCAAGTCTGTTGGCGTTTACACTGAAATCACACAAGCAGCTCTCCTGGTCTCCAGATTGCTAATTGCACATCTTAGGACTTGTCACCCTTAATAATTGTTCAAGCCAATTTCTTATATTCTTGTCTGCATATACATGCACACTGCCAGAGAAGCTTAAATACCCTTAATTCTGCCTCCTTGTCCATGAAAAAATTAAAGTTGTCTTATTCTTTTTGTATCAGTGCTACTTTCTGTAAAGACTTGTGGCTATTACATTTCCCCCCTGAACCCTTTTACAGAATGAACCTCATGACGTAAAAATATTCAACAAATTTATTGGGAACTTATGTGTCAAACACTGAGCTAAATACTTTGGATAGGTAGAAGGATCAGACAAATGATCTGTGCTCCCTCTTTGAAGTTTCATTGTCTGATAGAGGGAGACAAATCAGATTTATAAAAAGTACAAAAGGTTATGGGTATTATAGTAGGCACGTATGCAGGTTTCAATCAGGGTGAAGGGAAGGGAGTAGTTACTCCACCTTGAGACCTGAGGGAGCCTTCATTGTGCAGGGTAAAACCTCCATGCCTATGTCTTTCTTTTCCTCATATACCCTTGTCTGACCCAAGGGGGCAGAAGCCGCCATCCCAGCTGAGCAGAGTGCTAGGGATGATAGTGCTAGGGATCTGTCCCTGAGGTGAGGAGAACCCGTTAGGACTCACATGGCTGTTTTCTCAGTGAGTGCCAAAACCACACTTGTCTTCTGGCTTGGTAAGGGCTGGTCAGATGACTGCCAGGGGCAGTTTGGTAGCCTTCAGTCTAGACACTTGAAGGCAAAGGTGAGGAAAGAGGAGCTTTTAATATAAGAATGTGAAGTCGGAGAATCTGAGGGCCACTTTGTTCAGCAGCTGAGCTTGGAAATCCAGGCTGCCATAGGTCTAAGCAGGTTCACAGTCTCCATCCTGCATTTTCTTTTCCATCAGAGTAATAAGTGGCACTCCGCTGGCTGATAAGTGTTCGTATGCAGGTAGGAACTGTATCATGGCTTATATTTGTCTGATCTGATTTGCTCCAAGCATCTGATTCACTACCAAGATGCTTAGAAAGCCCAGATCCTTCTGAGGCACCAGACAGTACGTGTGTGCAAGGAAAATACAGACAGAAGGGACTATTTTAACAGAAGGCTGACTCCTCCCACCTCTCCTAGCACCACTACCCACCTGCCACCAGGTTTAAAGGTTTAATAAGTTGGAAGGGTGCAAAACTGAGAGGGAGTAGGTAAAGCTGTTCCAGGGAAAGGAATGCTTTTTTTTTTCCTTTCAGCACGAAAACAGACATATTTGGAGGTAGGCTGGAGATATTCATGATTATTCCTTCATCATTTCTTGTTAGGAAAGTTCAGAAAATATCCCAAGATTCTGTCATCCCCAAAGTTTCCATTCCCTCTTGGTAATCAGGTCTCAAAGTCTCTAATGGCTTATTGCTTACTGAGCACATAGTTACTCAGTAAATGTCATTTTCTTTTTAACTTACCTGCCTATGCACCCAGACAAAAATCCCTGGGGCTCTAGTATCTTCTCTCTACCTCTTCCCAGTCTCTATCCTTGTCATGTCACTGTTATCAGCCTCATTTTCACCATTACAACAATAGCTAACACTTAAATAACTTACTATATACCAGGTGCGTTCTAAGCATTTACTTATTCTGCAATTCAAAGGGGTAGGTATTATTATCATCTTTGTTTCACAGGTTCATCATCATGGCAAAAGGCAAAACTACCCGGCTAGGAAGTGGAAGAGCCCGCACTTGAAGTCAGGGAGACTCACTTGAAAGTCCATATGCCTATTATACTATTTTGACTTCATTCGCATTAGAAAGGGTATGATAAAGTCAGGCCCTTGGTGTTGGTGACATAGTCTTTTGTCCTTGCCAGTGGTCTATTTATTAAAACTGAAAGCAAAGAAAAAAAGAAATGAACAAACAAACAACCCATGGACACAATCAATAGCTTAATGTTTATTTGGGGACGAGTGGGTTAGGGAGGGGAGAAAGGGGAGGGGGTGGGAGAGGAGGGGGGAAGCTAAATATAAGGTGATGGAAAGAGAAGTCACATTGGGTAGTGAACTTATTATACAACAAGTTGACAATGCACTGTAGAACTGTATGCCTGAAACCTATGTAATCCCTGCTAACAGATGTCACCCCAATAAGTCTAACAATAAAAATGAATTAAAAAAAAAAAAAAGAAACATTCATGTAGCCTGACGGAATACATTTCTGATGTTGGAACTCCATGCTGGAGATTTTAAACAGACACACATGTACTCTTTTCTTTTTCTTGAGAGGAACCACTTAGCTGGTGTCTCACTTTATATAAAATAAGCTTTGATCATCCAAGTCATTTTGTTCTTAGAACAAAGTGGCCATAATTTCATGTAAGGACTGTCTTCTCAGTTACAAGCAAGCAGTTGCCTTGGTAACAGCATTTGGGAAAGACAAAGGCTGAGGAACTTTTGTCAGGACCCATTAAACTGTGTGGAGAAGCTATGCCTCAGCTGGGTCCTCTCTCACCTCTCCGCCAGCCTCTGTCTCTCTGTGGCCCCATAGAGGCTGAGCAAGGCAGAGGTGGGAAGGTTGGAGCTACGGTTGAGTCAGGCATTGGAGAATATGTGAATTGGAAAGGATCTTAGAGGACAGTGGCTCGAGATTCTAGAGAAGGTGTGGGCAGTGCCAGGCAGCTCAATGCTGAGCAGGTTTTCTCTTACAGTTTAGTTGGGTTTGATGGTTAGTATTCTGCTGAGAGCTGCAGAAGGAATTCTTACTCTGAGATGATGCTGTAAGATCAGCTTCTCTTGAGACTTTTACTTTCTGATCTTAACTCTAGCTTTTGGAGTAACACATGGTATACTTGGTCTCTCCTCTCTATGACAACCTAATGCATCAGATATTTGGGGACAGGAGACATGTTCTTTCTGAAGCTTCTCCCTTGCAACTACGTTGCTTCATTATTAATTACCAGAAGTATAAGGACCGCTCAGCATCTTCAGTGCTTGACTGTATTTTTTTCACTTCTATCGTCTCTCTTAAAACATAGTTCCCAAGACTGACTGACACATTACACATGTGGTCTGACCAGTGCAGAATGTGGTTAATTATACTATCCCCTAGTTTGGGATATTATTATCCTCCATGTTGTCTAGAAAATTTTTAACTTTTTCAGAAACATAGTATATAACTTGTTCTACCAGAACAGAGGAATGTATTTAAAGAGTTCACTCATTTATGAGTCATATTGTATACGTCATTGGAAAGAGGTATACACTAATTTTCTATAAATCATAAATGAAAATTACATTGCTCCCATTTCTCGATGTAGTTTAGATGGAATGCCTTGAGATACATACTAAAAAATATGCACAATGGTTAAAAAAAATCTTAGTCTGTTTTTCTGATAAGAACGGGTGTTCCATTGTTGACCACTGGCATCTGTCTGCTTTGTGACTTACTGACAATATGCCGTTAACCTGTCAATGAGAGAAACAACAGTCCAGGAGACGAGGCCGAGTAGTACTGGACTTCTAATTTCAGGCTCAGTAAGGTTACTTTCCCTGAGTATCTCACAGAGGAACCAAGAAGGGGAAACTAGGAAAGAGGTTAGGTGAGGTTCCCTGTCCACGCCCAAGTTGGAGTCCAGGGTGGGAGACACGGAGCTGCCCTTCCTTTTTTCTCGAGTTGTACTGTGACAATTTAGGAAGCAGTATCATAAGAGCCTCAATGAGTGTGGACCGACTGGACAAGACTGCCTCAGGTGAGGGAGGTGACAGTTGAATGTTCCACCAGCTGCATTTGTTTTCCAAAATGCAATTGTGCTGAAAACAATTTATACTTCCTCCAAGGCAAAAATTATTTATTCATTATTAAGTATTTCACAGGAATAATCTCTTTAATTTTAGCTAAACATAAACTTATTCTGGGAATGTGGCACAGAGTATTTCTTATTTAAATGATGCACACAACATATAACAATAACTTCAAACACTTACACAGTGCTTTCTATTAGCCAAGCACTGATACTTTTCATGAATTAGCTCATTGAATGCTCATGGTGCTTACCCCTAACTTATTAGTTTTTACTTTGACACACTTACCAAATCATGTTCAATGAGCATAATACAATCATAGGAAAGGAAGTCTACACTAAAACAATCTCACAGGTTTTAAGTGTTTGGAGATGCTCTTCTCTTCTGCAGCCATTTCTTTTGAGGCAGGAACCTTGAGCATGACAGCAGGAGGGCGAGA
The DNA here is from genome assembly GCA_004026885.1 of Lyroderma lyra. NCBI lineage: Eukaryota > Metazoa > Chordata > Mammalia > Chiroptera > Megadermatidae > Lyroderma > Lyroderma lyra. The sequence goes on from PVJL010003390.1 coordinate 10,312, forward strand.
GTGGTGAAGGGAGGAAGTGGAGAGAAATGAGAGCGAGCTTTGAGAAAGTAGATCTGAAGGTTGATCCGATATGAGGTTTCCTTTGGTGGACTCAACATGAAAACAGAATTTTAGTACAAACCACTTTAGCACAAACCTACTTGATCTTGACAGGCAGTTTCTCTTAAATTTCCCAAGGGTGTTTGTGTAATAAACACTCTAAATGATTTTAGGAGTCAACTCTCTGCGGCGATGCATGGTGAGTGGTTCTACTAAACTGGCTTGGGGAAAAGGCTCCCCGTGTTCATTTTTCTCTTACATATTTTCCCCGTAAGCCAGCCTGTGCACTGAGGTTGTATACACTCATACTACCATAAAAATGAGGAAGCTTGGGAACAGAGAGGTTAAGTCACTTGCTGAAGCTCCCACAGCTGATAGACAGTGGAGCTAGACTCTTACCCATGGTGACCCCTGCCTCCTCCTTTCGGGAAATAATATTACCTATGGGTAGAAGTTTAACTTTTTCATTTTGAAAAGGTGTAGACCACTAGCTGTTTAATTTGGATCCAGTTTCCTTAAGAAAAGGGACGTAGTGCCTATGTTCTGAGCACTTTTTGCTTTACCTCTCCTTTTTTCTTCTGCTTTTGATGAAACCAGTCTTGAAGTACTGAAGTCAAGGGCTCTGCACTCACTGCTATTCCATGAAATCTTTTTCCTTCTCTCTGCCCATGACAAATAAACCCTGAGAAGATTCACAGGTGTAAATTTTGGGAGCACGCTTCTATGGGTAAGAAAGAAATGAACAGCAGAAACTTACTGCACCCTAAATGAGTCATGTCTTTCAGTCCTGTGTGACTAAGTGGGCCTGCTTTTCCGAGAAGGGGAGAACACTCAGTATGTCACTGTAGTTAGGGGAATTGAGTTCACCTGATGGAGTTTAATTCTACCTGGGCTTTTTAAAGGCGGGACTTTTAAGTCATAGTCTCTTAAGCTTTCATCCAGCTGCATGTTCTCATTTTATGGCACACTGGCCTCAGTTTATAAAAAATAATGCTTTTGAGAAATAGTAGAAAGGGGGAGTTTTTTCTTAGGTGAAAAATATGTCTTGAAATTATTAGTGGTAAAAATATGTAGATAGGAAGTACTATTGCTTCTGGTTGACCCTATTATTTCATTTATTGCACATTTAAGTTTTTACCCAAACAAGGATATGTCCTTATGTAAGATGAAGATGCCTCAGAATAGAACATTAATGTTAGTCTTTAGAATTAGTGACTGATGAAGCACATTTTATGAGGCAGCCAACTGCAGCCCTCTACCCAGAGCACCCAGAAAGAGTTGACAGGAAACCAGAAAAGAAGGGAGATCGGGCATACATTGCCTGCAGTTGACAAATGCCTTCGTGTCACCAGGAAGAATTGGAGCATTGAAAAGCAACAGATGTGTCTGCCAACCCAGATCACGGCTCTGTCAGGCCAGGCTGTGTGGAGAGTAGCTGACGAAGCTGTCACTGCAACCTGTCCCTCTGAAGACTCGAATACACTCCAGTGGGTTTCAGGGAGTTCAAGGTTGACCTTTCCTGAGCATCAGTCTGGTCTGATGGGCAGGCCACTTTCTCTTTGGGGGTGATGTCTTGTGGACGTTCTATCCCATGAGACAGTTCAGGCCCATCATAGCCCTCCGCTCTGATGACCACAGTGATGTGTTCAGAGAAAGCCATACAACTAGTCCAGGCTGGCCACTGCAGTTAGGGAAGTGGAGTTCAATCAGAAATGCATGAGCCATGTGAGGGAGGGCCATTAACAAGTGAAATGCTGGTGCTAGATTGCTATCAAGGGCAAGGTACCCATTCTAGGGACAAGTGTGAGACCAAAGTGTGGGCTGGCAAAGTGGAGGAGGAAGCAAGATTTCTGTTAGAATGAGAAGCAGAAGGGGCCCGTGTGCAAGTCAAAATTAATTCACCCAACTCTTAACAGTGCTTATCTTGTGGGGGTAAAGGATAATTTTGAGGAAGCTATCACTTTAAATTTTTTACTACATTATACATTGTTTTTGCAACGAAAAAAGAAAGCCATACTTTTTAAAGTCTACCTATGTCTCTAACATTGGGGACATAAGGGTGAATAAGACAAACACACCAACAAGAACTTCCTGCAGGAGACTTAAAGGGAATTTCCCTGGTGGAAACCAGAGAACTTTATGATCCATCTATGAACCAGCTGACACTCATGAAGTTTGCATTTAGGGGTTAAACTATATAACATACCTAGTGCAAGCGTGCTTATGTCCAAAGGGAGTTACACAATAAACCCTGCCTTCCTTTCCTGTTCTTTGTATTTTCTCAAGTTTTTGGACATTTGTCATTCTTGAATTAAAAACATGTATTGAAATACCAGGAAAATGATCTTTTGGAGGATAATGGCATTTCTTCTGTCTCTTAATCAAATTCAGAAAACAATTTATATGGAAGAAGAATGTACTTTCTTCCTAAAAGCCTCAAGAACTTGGCAGACAACAAAGGTATAATGGAGAGAGGTTAAGATTATCCTCGGCCCAGGCAGGAGACAGTGCCTGAGACTAGAATCTGAAAGGGGACTGTTTGTGGGGCATTGTTGATTTGGTAGCTTCTCTATAGATTATATCAAACTTTTCTGCACTAACAGTGGCTTTTGAAGGCAATGTCCTAAAAACTCATAGCTGAACAAAATCAAAAGACGAATTCTGCAGGTTCATGTCTCACTTGCAGTTCAGAGTGAGCTGAGTGCCAGGGTAGGGCTGCTTTCCATGTGGAAACTCTAGGACTAAACTAAAGCAGGAGGGGTATTAACCAACATGAGGCAGGGGCAGAGCTGTGGAGAAAAAGAGACAGCAGGCAGCAAAGCCAAAGTTACAGAGAGGACGGAGATGGGAGTCGGGAGCATCCTGTGGTCAGTGCAGTGGAATGGCTGAGGCAGCTGGTTAGGTTCTCAGGCGTTGCATGTGGGCAGAGAAAGCCTGGGATGTGCTTTGAGAAGAGCTTGTATTGTGGTTCAAAGCTGCCCTGGCCAGTTCAGTGCCTAGGAATGAAGAAAGCTAATTTTATTTTTATAGAGAAATGTAGCAAGACAACTTAAAAGCAATTGTAAAAATGCCCTGGCTTCAGTGTAGAAAATAGATTGTACTAGAAAAAGACTAGAGGTAGTAGCTAACAGAGTGGTCCTCCTTCATGCATTCTTCTTCCAGGAAAGAAAGTTTTTCTCTGCCTTCTAGACTTGAGGACCATAAGACTTCCCTTTCAGAAAGCCCTACATATTTCATCACAAAGTTCCTATCAGCTGCCAGATTTTAGGATTCTCGTCTGGAGAATGCTGGAAGCAGTGTGTTTGCTTTGTGAACCAAGTGTTCCCAAGTCCAGTTCAAGGGCATACCTGAACATCCCAGTATTTTATTTCTGACACAATAATTCTGTAACATAAATGTGCTTTGGCACCCAATTTTTCATGCCGCTGTGACAAATGTACTGAAAAGAAAACATGACCTTTTATAACCTCTTTCTCCCACGGATACTCTCTCAACACCTCTGATGCTGGCTCTGTGACAAGTATATATGGTTGTGAGGATTAAATCATATTACACACACACGCGCACACACACACACACGTATATATCAAGTGCTTTGCCTAGATCCTACATAGTGGATCAATAAATGTTTGCTATTATTGGTTATAATCATCATCATCGTCATCATCATCATCAGCAGCAGCAGCCCGCCACTCTGAATGCCTGTCTAGCCTGCAAACATCTTGATAGTGAGAAGAGTAAGTAGTTTTTGAATCTGTTCTTTCTAAATCGTAGAAAGTATATGGGGGATGCTTCCACCTTGGGGGACTGCTCAGTGGAAGTACCCCTTGGACTGCCAAGCTGAAGAATTCTGGAGTGTCCTGCCCCCAGCTCTTGACTTGTTTGACTGGCTCTTCCCATCTATGAGGTGTCAGTTTATCTTTCCCTCCTCAGCTAGGCCTTTCCCGAAAACCTTCCCTAAGCTGGTCTCTACCTTTATTGTCTGTAACAGATTTCTTTCTGCCACTTTTATGCCACTTTTCTCAATTTGCGATTAAATACTTGTATTGTTTACTTTCTCCCTGACCTCTTCTTATATGGGGCTGGCCACTCACCAACTGGTGCCAAAGTGGACACCTGAGTCTTCAGGTGATGGGCACCAGTGTTTGGGAAGAATTCAGACTTGTCATTTGGCACAGATTAGGGAGTATGCTTATGAGGGAAAGGAAGAACTTTAAGGCCAGGATGCAATAAGAAAAAAGAAGACACAAATCCTCCCATCATCCCACAGTGTGGCGGGGCCTGGGGATGGTCCTGGGTCTGCAGGCCTACGCTTCGAGAGGAGCCCTTTCCCATGATCAGTTTCTGAATAAGTCAGATCAGGCTACTGCAACAACGTACTGATGGGCTTCAGGACATGCTATCCCCAAATTTGGCAGCTTGGCATATTGACTGTTTTAAGTTGAAGGAGTCGGGAAAAAAATGGCAGAAGCAAGAAGGTCACTCTGACCTCCCCCTTTCTCCCCTGAATGAGGTCATAAAACTCTCATGTGAAGATTGCCTTCCCTATAACAGGACAAAAGGAACATCCTTATCCCAGAAGACGATGGGATGATGAGAGGAATCCGAACAAACAGTCCTTGCTAAGTCCCCCCCAGTTTACTACACTTACCTCACACTGCCCTGTGGTATTTCTCCACGACTGTTGACTGCATCAAGCCTCCTGAAAAAACACCCAGCCCGGCCATTGCTTCAGATCTTTATTTCCTAACGAAGGCTCCCGGGTCACATAAAACCTACATGAAATGAATTGCTATGCTTTTCTCCTGTTAACCTGTTTTTATCAGTTTAAATTTTAGACCCAGCCAAGGACCCTAAGAGAGTTGAGGAAAACACTTTTCTCCCCCCCAGTACCATCGGTGAGTGGCTTATACACAGCAGAAGCTCATTTCTTGCCAATTTGGAGACTGGAGGCCTTAGATGAGGGTGCAGCGTAGTAGAGCTCGGATGAGAGCCCTCTTCCCAATGCAGGCTGCTGACTTCTCCTCGTTCTCACATGGTAGAGAGCAGAGAGGGACCGCACGCTCTCTCATGACTCTTACAAGGGCATTAATCCCATTCACAAGGGCTCTACCCATATGACCTCATCTAATCCTGATTACCTTCCAAATACCATCACTCTGTGGGGTGGTGCTTGGACATCAATTATGGGGAGATTCAATCCATAACAACTTTTTTTTTTGGGGGGGGAGGGTGAAAATGACAGCAGCCTCCTTAGTGGAAGAGCAATCAGAGGGTTCTGCCACCAGTCAGTCTGGACTTGAGTGTCAGCTATTTAAAGTTGTCTGGGAAAGCCAAGTGACGGTTCCTGAGGACCTTGAGGCCCATGGGAGATTTCAGCATCCTCTGCTGGGAAAGGAAACCCCTGATTCCATAAGGAGCTAAGTTCAAGTACAAGTGATTCAGTGGAGGAAGCAGAATTCCATGCTTCAAGTGGCTCTTTGTGCAGACAACCTAGAGTGAGCTCCCCAGGTCACTTTTGAATAATTGTGCTCATTGTATCAATGGAACATAGTGACTGGAATATCGTAGTTGCTCCAGTATCTTTCCAATGCATGAAACAAGTATTGATTCTTTGGGCATTAGGGTTTGGGATTACTCAGATTCCAACAACATTTTTCTGGGCTACCCACTAATAAAGGCCCTAATTTATATCTCTATAGAGGGATTTGCTTATGGCACATAGCCTGAACATCCATGAAATTTCATAGAGTTTCTTAGGAACTCATGGTGTCTATCTCTTTTCTAGAGGCATCCTAGAAGCCATGCCATGATGCAGCAGACTCCCAGAGAAGTAGAGGCTTGGAAAAGTATTCACATGTCTTGGACAACATACCATTGAAAAAAGGATGTATGAAATACATCACTTAGTTTCTGAATGTTGCCTGTTTGGATCTTACAATCCACATGGCTTCAAAATCTTCTTGAGGTTAGCTGGGTTTGTAGATAGAGCATACATTGCCTAAGGATACCTCAAACATTGGCCTTATACTACTGCTCATCTCACCATTAACAAAGATATCTTGGGGCTCATTGGAAACTTGGAGACGAATAGATTGCTTCCATCCTCAGCTCTGCCTCTTAATGACAACAATATACCAGAACTTCTCAGAGCCAATGATAAGGTACTGCCAAGCCAGCACTTTGGAGGAAAAGAGATGGGGAACCAGGTAACTAGAAAGACATAGGAGATAAGCATCCATGGTGGTGGAAGGTAGAGAGAAGGAAAGTGGGGAATGCATTTAGTCAATGGGAATGATTTATGAGAAGACAATTCTAGTCAACATGAACAAGAAGGATAGTGAGAAAGAGAACGGGTATTTCATGGACAGCAATGGAGTGAAAATTATAATAGTAACTCAATCGGGACCCCCTCCAGCTCTTTCTTTTCATGTCAATTTTTCATTCTTTTGTCTCTACTCTTCAGCTTTCTTTAGACTTCCTAGTCTACATGGAGGAGTAGGGTTATCTCATCATGATGTAGTTTTTAACTTAACACTACAAGTCACAGCAGAAACTGCCTGGCTCTCTTTAACTTGCAAGTCCAAATTTCTTCGGGAAGTTGTGTGAGTATGACTGGTTCATCTGGAGTCAGGGGTTCAACTCCAGTCAGATCACCAGGAGATGTGGCTCCTAGACATCCATTTCTATGGATGGGCAATTGGGGGAGAAGGAATTAGGTCTCCTCAAGGCCTGGGCATCTCCTTCCTGGGGTATCATTTCAGGCAGTGGATAGAGAAACCCTGCAGGGGAGGCAGCAAGGTAAAAGCGGAACTAGAGGGAATTTGATAGATGAGCTGGTGTGTTCCCCAAATTCGAGCTGTCTTTATCACCTGTTTTATAAGAGTCAGCCTTTGAGCAAGACTTTCCTAGAGATTTATAGGAAGAAGCAACTGGAAATGGCTGGCGAAATTGAGACATTTGGGCCAGAGACTGGACAGCAGTTTCCTCTTTTTAAAAAACTATTAAGAGGTATGATTGACACACAAAAAGTTGTACGTATTTATTGTATACAAGTTGATAAGTTAGAGAGATGTGTATATGTATGAAACCATCATCACATCTATGACTACCCATCACCTCCAAAAGTTTTCCTCTTGCCCTGTTATTTATTATAATACTATAATTTTATGATAAGAACACCTAACATAAAATCTATTCTCTTAACTAATTTGCAGGAATATAATACAGTATGTTAACTATCTGACAGGAGTTGCTGACATGGATTCATTTACTGATTTAGGCAAGGGACATGGATTTAAACTGCTCTGCATGTCCTCTTTCATCCTTCCCTACCCTCTATGACCAAAGAAACACATTTGAAGATGGTTTGAGTAGGATTTAGAGGTGTCTTCTCGGAGACAGTGCTTATTCCTTAAAAGGCTTGAACGTGCTCTTTCTCTTGGCCTCATTAACAAGTGGCTCAGCCAACCACGCTAAACGGATCCGAGAGATACCTAGGACTTTCTTTAATCTCCTGGCCTTAGGACTTTTCTACATAAGACTTTACTTTATACCCTTTGTTCTGTGACATTTGCTTTGGCTATTATCTCCAAAAGTTAAATTCTGTCAAAGGTTTTTGAAAAATACCAGTGTATTGCCCTCACTCCCTCGTTGTCATGCAAGTAAAAAGAGACAACTTCAAAAGCTGCAGCAGGTATTAAGGACAGTGATTTTTTTTTTTTTTTTTTTTTTTTTTTTTTTTTTTTTTTTTTTTTTTTTTTTTTTTTTTTTTTTTTTTTTTTTTTTTTTTTTTTTTTTTTTTTTTTTTTTTTTTTTTTTTTTTTTTTTTTGCTAAAGCCAGGCTGGTGAATCTTAATCAAAATGTTCTTTCTCATAACTTGCACTCAAGTTTCTGAAGTGCTTTTCAAACAATTTATTTTAGAGTCTTTGTGTTTCATTAAGATCCCTATAAACATCACACATTAAATTCAGAAGGACACTGTTTATGCCTTCCCCAGGACAGTCTCAACTCCTCCCCTCATACTCAAATGTCCACAACACAGTTGCCCTCTTACTCCCTTGTTTAGTGTTGGTTTCCACTAAGGTTTTCCCTTAGGACCTAAGAAAAATGAGGAAGTAGGTAGATGTTCTGGCTTGCTAGTTATTTAAGGAGGTAAAGAGTTCTGTGGTAGGTTCCTTGTCTAAGAATAAAGACCTAGATATGATGTCCATTTAATTTTTTCCTCTTAAACCATCTGGACTAGGCTACCCTACTTCTTTTCTTGAGGGAAAAGGAGATTTAGTATGATGGAAAAAGACATAATAAAAAATGGGATGTATGTAAATTCTAATCAATGTGATATTTTAACCCATCTGGAGTTTATCTTGTTCTTCCTCAAACTCTCTTTCCTGCCATTGTGGTCTGGCACCTGCCCTTGAGTTGTAGTCAAAGATAGGGTCAGAAGTTGAGTCCCTGCTGGGCAAAGTGAATGTATCCATTGCCCAAGCATGGATCTTGCCTGAATAGTTTGTAGGGTACTATCGTGTAGTTTCTTTGAGATGTGAAGTGATTTTGGCCCATTATTGGCTATAAAGTTTGGGCCATGTTTGTCATAAATGGAAAACAGATTGTAGTTGCAACATATTTTGATATCACAAGCAGGAAAGGTGTAACAGAGGTGTGTGGGGGTCAAAATCAATCATTCCCAGTTGGCCAGGACATTTCACATGGGAGGAAGAGGTAATGGGAGGCATTGGGAGGCAAAATTACAGATCAGGTAGGCCTAAGGAAGCCAAGATGCATGGTGCATCAACCCTCTTTCAGATCTCTGATTATTTTCTATCACTGATCTTGATTTAGTTTACCAGATTTGATCTGGGACAAAGGAATTTGCAATAGAATTATGTTAAAGTGAGAATACAAAATTCAAAAGCTCACCTTTCAAAAGTATCACTCCATGCTTCCTTAAGTACCCACTACATCCTTCTCCATTTACACCCCAAGTTCATAGAGATCTGTGCTTTCACCCATCCCTATCAAAACCTCCTAAGAAAGGAGATTATAAACTTGATTATACTGAAGCCAAAGGTATTACTCCCCTCAGAGCATTTGCCATTTAATAGAGAGAAAGATTTAAGCCAGAAAACCACAGAACATTTAAGAGTTTCCATATTTCAAGCTTTTTGTTTTGTTTTGGCTACCTACCGTTTTCTGATTTCCATGTGCCAATAACATCTGCTGTCTAAAGTTTTAGATGATTTTTTTCCCTAGCAATTAACTTACTTTTTGGGTTTTCCTTGTTAAAAAACCTCATTAGATTGCTACTGAATAGTTTAATTAAAACAGCCCATACAAAGTTAGCATTTGAGAGGTCACAAAGGAAGCCTGCTTTTACGTAGAAGCAATTCAACCACACAGCTGCTATCACAAAGGTAATGAGCTCCCCTTTACATGCCTATCTCCCTTTCAGTGACACCATGTCTACCTGCTTGGCCTCGTGGGAGAGACTCAGCACCTTCTGGAGTTGTGGGGTCCATGCCACCTTATAACTTCAACCCTATCTCCCAGGTAGCATAGTGCACTCTGGGTTTCGAAGTAAGGGAATGGCCACAGGGCAGAGCTGATTATAGGTAAATATTGGATTTTTTTTTTTCCTTCTAGGAGTTATTAGATGGCTCTATGTTGTATAGGTACTAATACCAAAGAAGAGACAGGCACCCAAAATGGAAGGAGGCTGACTGATTATTGGGATAAGAGAAATGGGGTAGCTAGATACTAATGGAATTCCAAAGGAATGATAGAATTCCCTGGTAGTTTAGTAAATAAAATAGAAATCAGTGGTTCTCATCTCTGGTTGTACTGTAGAATCACCTGGTACCTCTTGAAATGCTCATGCCTAGGCCCTGTGCTCCAGGGTTCTGATTTATTTAGTCTGGGTAGAGGCCTGAGCAGCAATGCTATAAAATGTGCAGCTGAAGCTGAGAAATGCTGATGTAGGAACAAAAGAGTCTACATATTTTTCAGTGTTTTGGGGATCCAGACAGAAATTAGTTTTCAAACTGAGGGAAATAATAAGAGTCCCTCTTGTACTATATGAATCTGGACTCTGCATCTCAATGGGACAGGAGTCCTAGAATCTGATTCTATGTAAGCCTCTCAGGAGATGCTAATTCAGGTGGTTCATGGAGTTTGCCTTTAACATATTCTAGAATGGAAAGAGAAGAAATCACCTCCTTTCTGCGCATCCATTATTTATGATAAACATGTTATTTTTTTCAGCGTCACAGTGATCCTGTAAGGTAAACAGTATTATTCCATTTTACTGTTAAGGAAACTCAAGTGGAAGAAATTAAATAACTTGCCCAGGAACACAGAACTACTAAATAGCAAAGCCTGGCGTCACACATGAGTGTTCAGTGGAAGTGCTCAGGGCAAGGTGAGCTTAACCACACTCTCCTTTTCCTAAGCTTTCCCATGCTTCCTGTTGGCACTTTAGCTGCCCCCTAAGAGTCATTAGCTCTTGGCTCAGAACAGATAAGTGAGAGGACCTGGCTGAGCAGCAGAGAAAAATGCTGCTGTTGACATGGCCTAGCCTGGGCAGGGAGAGGTAGACCAAAGGCTGTCCTAGTGCTGCAAATTCAGAAGACTTGTAAGGTTGGCCAACCTTGCTTACAAGAAAAAGCCAACAATCTTAAAGCAAATTAGAAAGCCTCAGTGCCTAAGTTTGTGTTTTTTTCTGCTGGTTGTCAAATGTCAGTCTTTGTTGTCTAATAAGAAAATATATTCTCTACCAGTAAAGAGGATCTGAAAACTCAATAAACACAAATTTGTTACTATAAATGCACAAGGGCAGTGTTGTCAGAGAACTGAAAGTTTATGAATGGAGAAGGAAAGTAAACTAAAGGTGGTGATGGTGTCTTCTGAGCGAGAGAGAAGTCCACTTCCTGTTGGTCAGTTCTCCTTCCCTCATCAGAAGGGGGCACTTCCCCTGACACCTACACAGTTTAGCCTAAAACAAATATAGCTCAAATGTGGCTCAATGTTCTCTGTGTTCTGGACTCTGTATTCCCCTGCTTGCTTGATGCTTCTACTTGGAACCTCAGAGTCAACTAAACATGTTTATTTTCTGACACATTCTCAGTGTCAGAGACTAACTCCAGTGACTTCCCAGTTGCTCCCAGTGGAAACAGAGGAGCCCAGCTTGGAATCTCTCTCTCTCACCCCATAGCTAACCTAGTACCACATTCTGGGGCTGTTTCCTCATAAGTATTTCTTGGATCTGTCTCCTCTCCATCCTCATCGTGATGATGCTTCAAACTCACGTTATAACTCGCCTGAACCGGGCAGTAGCCCTCGGTCACACAGCTTTACCTGCATCTACATGGACTCATCCTGTTCATTCTGCCCATTGTGTCAGATGAGTGAGCTTTTCAAAGGGTTAATTTTTATTTTAAACCAGTGGATGTTATTTTTTAAATTACTTTTTAGGATGAAGATAAAAATATCTGATTTGACCTGTCAGGCGTGACCACCGCCTACTTGTCCGGCCTTAGCTCCCAGCTCTCTCTCTCTCTCCTTGTTTTCTCAGTCCCATTCACATTCATCCCCAGGTCCAAGATCTCCTTTGGTTCTCTTCTGTGTTTCATATCTGTTCCTCCCTTGGGGCCTTGGTCCCAGTCTTCCCACTCTTGGGGCTCCCTCCTCTTTGCCTCATCAGTGCTCCTTCATCCTTCGATCTTCATTCAATTATCATTTTGATGGGTCTCCTTCTTGTCCCTCTCAAATAAGCTTGAATCCCTCAGCAGTGCTCCCTGGCTTCCTGCATACACTTTCTAACTGCTTATTTAAGCATGCAACACGAGGGCAGGGTCTCAGCCTCTTTTGTCCATGCTATGTCCCTGTTGTAACTTCAGTGACTAGCATATATCAGGGGCTCAAGAAGTATTTGTGAGAAAATAAAGGAACGATGAATGATGAACATGACAACCCCCCCACCACCACCGTCCCCATTCTAATGTAGACACATTTACATTTCATCTAGCTGGCTAAGGATGACTCCAGCCTTCCACTCCTTGAAATCTTCCGTTGTTCAACTCACATTTAACATACCACCAGGCTAGAATATGAAAAGACCATGATAAAATATTGCTTACAAAACACTATTTTAGCCCACTTGATCCCTTTAAATACTTTGTGAAGTGGGTAGTGCTACTATTATTGTCTTTGTCTACAGAAGTTGGAGCTTGGTGAAATGGATTCGCACAAGGTCAGACAGATGAGGCATGAAAGAGAGAAGAGCCCTCATTACATGAATTCCATCTGGCACACGTGATAGTATTAGTAATGATACTAGCTAACTTACTGAGTGTTTGAAATAGTTTAGATGGGGTGCTCAGGGCTTTATATAAACCCTCTTATATGTACCATAAAACCCTTTGAGGTAATACAATAATTTTTTTTCCTCCCACAGATTGGGAAGCTGAGCCTTAGAGAGGTTCAATAGCCCATTGTAAGTGACAGATGCAGGGATAAATCTGGGCATTCTCTTCTCTTAATAACTTGCTATTTTGCCTCACCTGGCTTCCTAGACACCATTTCCATCATGTGAAAAAGACATATTCTCAGAAAAAAAAAAAAAAGGCAGCCTCAGTCTTTCTCTCTCTCTGCTGTTCATTCGTCTTCCTTTGTGGTTCCCCTTTTCCTTTGTACCACACCCCTTTCTGCTTTGCCCTGGGACTATACTCCTCATGAAACACAGGAAATTGGTTGCTGCAAAAGCAACAACAAAAACCAAACAAAAATACACAGACTGTGCTGAAGAGTACCTCTAAAATATCTATGTCTACATATTTTTTCTTGTTGAGAATGTGATGATCTTTTGGAAAAAAGAAAAAACTCAGTTTGTCTCTATTTCAATTTGTAGTGAGATAAACTGCCAGCAGTGATATTACTTGTTCTGGGTTGAAGCCATCCTAGTCGTTCAGGTAAAATCATTGGTGGAGTGGAAAATGTTTTGAACTGAAATTCAGGAGACTTGGCTTTTAGCCCTGCTAACTGTGTGACATGTAAGAAGTCACTTAACCTCTCTGAACCCAAGTCTCTGCACCTATAAAATGAGATAGAATAGCTTTGCCTGGTGAATAGTCATCTTGAATTGTGAAGCATCTTTCTATCATTCCCTTTCTAAGGCAATTACCGTGTTGTACTTGCTTCTTTTAGGAAAAAGAAAGAACTTGAAATAGAACATTTTCATTAATACTTTCAAGGAGAATGATAAAGAAACAGATTCCTCTGTCTAATTAGCCAACTGGTGCCAATGAATACATTGAGTACGTTTCCAAATGGCCAGTGTCTAATGGGAGGGAAAGAAGAAGGAAAAAGCCAATAATTTCTCTTCTTTAGGCTTTGTGTGAAGCACACGGGCGTGGCAAGAATGAGGGCTCTTGCAAAGTTTCTTATTCTCCCTTCTCAACAGCCCCTAGGGAGAAGAAATAGATTTTTTTTTCTTATGTTTCAACTCAAATTTATTGACCATGCCTGCCAGGAACTATTTGTCGAAGCCATGTCAGGGCTTCCTGGGACACAAGCCATGATCAATCTGCAAGCTTGGGAGGGCTGCTGACCTCACTTAACACACATTTGCCATCCTTTCCCTAGACCTGAGTTATGATAATGGGAAAGATGTCCAGGGTGAGAGCTCAGCTCGGGGATTCTCACCGCCCTCCTGTGCTTTCTCAATCCAAAGCATCCACGTGGAAAGCTGACTTCTGCATGATTAGAGGGAAAAGTTAGCACCAGTTAATTCACAAAGCATACTCACACGCTTACACTAGGTTTAGCAACTTGTAGAACAAGCCCTATTCTTCACGAATGTTTCTACACCTGCCTTTCGGGGGCTCACTGACTTTGGAACTTCTAAGTGCTGAGAATGTTTGGAGATAACTTTTGAACTGTCAGAGGACATTAAAGAACATTTGGCTCGTTAGGTCACTTTAGTAACATCCCTGTCTGGGCACAGGCATGGCCCTGGAAAAGGTCTTTAGGATGGAATGGTACATGTTAGTAAATTCTCCAGTGCATTACTCCTAGCACTGACTTATTTTCAACTTACACCAGTACATAGGTCAGTGAGATAGTGAGCTTCACTGGTAACTGCCACTTTTCTGGATGTTTCCATTAATAATCTAGTACTGTGACTCTCACTCTAGGTCTAAGATGAAGGATTGGTAGTTTGGACCTTGCTGTCTCAGAGACCAGATGCATATTACTCTTAACATTTGCTGACCCTTTAGTTAATTAATGTTCTGGACCCTTCCATATACATTAGTTCAGGCCTGGGGAGACTTTTGCAGGGCATGGGTTACTTCTAATTTTCTCCAAGTGTCTCAGTCCACTAGCTAGTTTCCCTTGCTCAAGTACATACAGCCGCCTTGATTGTGAAGAGCTGATTTCTCACCTCTAGCAGCTGTACGTGTGCATGCAAAAAATGTATTTCTTTTATGTTTAGCTGCCTAGCAGCTAGGCCCTGGCATAATGTGGTGTCTGCTACAACACTTATTTCTTAATGCAGGAGGTCATTCCAAAATTGTTGGTGGTTCACTGGTGGATGGTGATCAATGTCTTACCCAGCCCTGCATTAGCTCATTAAAAATGTTTCACATTGTCCTAAAAGGTACCTATTACCATTTCCCTCTTTTTTACTGTGGAAATTGAAGCCGAGAAGGGTTAGCTAATTTGCCTAGTGACCGGCTGATGGGGGTTTAAGCCATGTGTTCTCAGGTTAATTCCTATGCTCTCTCCTTAAGCAACAACTGCCCAGTTGGTGACTACGCTGAACCTGCGGTCAGGACGTCCTGTGCAATTTAACTTGTGGAGCAGAGGATGGGGGATTCTTGGGTTTTCACCTGAGCATTTTTCTCAGGATTTGTTTACTGACCTTTTGACTGTCAAGTGCCCTTGAAGTTGTCAGCTCCTGGCCTCATTGAATATGTTATTCTTGTGGCAAATTACTTAATAACAATCTATTGCATACATACTTGAGCATTGAACTGAGCACTGAACAGATGACAAAGTCCATTCCTTCATGAATCTTTTTCTACTACAGAACACAGGAAATAAATAATGTCATGTCAGATAGTGATAATGCCTCTGAGGACAAACAAAACAAGACATGAGGATGATGAATGATGGGGATATCATGTTAAATGAAGAGAGTATGGGAGATCTCTTAGAAGAGGTGACATTTGAGCCTAAATCTGAATATTATAGAGTCTTATAGATACATCTAACAAAAGTGTCAGAGGAAACAGACAGTGCAAAAGCCCTGTGGTAGATACTGAATGTTCTCATGGAATGTCAAGAAACTAGGAAGGGTAAGGGGAAGCCTGGAAGGAAACAATATAGGTTTGATGTCTGGGAGAAGTGTTCATAACCAAATAAAACTTTTAGAGTATAGTAGGGGCTTTAGATTTTAAGTGTATTAGGAATTCATTGGAAGGTTTTGAGCTGCGATGTGTTATAGTCTGTCTTTAAAAGGCTATGTCGGTTGTATTGATAACAAACTGTGGAGTAGAGGGTAGTGGAGGCAGACAGGCCAATTAAGAGGCTGCCAAAGAAGATGAGGCTGGGCATGGTGATAGACTTGGGTAGTGAGAAGTGACTGAATTAAAAATGTATTTTGAAGGTAGACCAGATAGGACTTACGTGTGAATTAGATGTTGGGGTTTATTAATGTTAGTTCATTCACTATGTGCTGCTGCCTCCTATATGTGGGAAGCTGAGGTCGTTAAGACATGCATCATCTATATATTGCCTCTTGGAGCTCTTAATCTAATGAAAGAGGTTATATTATAGGATGGAGTGAAAGAAATGCTATAATAAAGGAAAAGAGTGCTCTGAGGAAACAGAGATGTGAGTGCTTGATTTTAACTTTGGTCAGAAGACTGAAAATCAGTGTTTGACAAGGGAAGTGGAAAGGGATTTGAGCTTTCAAGTTTTCATGTTCATGGTCAGTTTTCAAATTCCTTGTCCTTTCTCCCTCTGTAGCTTTTGGCATTTTTTATTTGTTCTTCCATAAATGAGTAATCCTTTTTCTGTTGAGAGGCAGGGAGTGTGGGTGGGGGGTGGAGGAAGTGTGCATTTATCTCAGTGACTAAGGCTGCATGCCAAGTTAGAATGGAGACCCAAGGCTATTCTTTTGTCCTGTGGTCATAATCATAAGGTCTCAGAGTGGGCTTTCATTGCCTTGTGACCTATCAAAGCCAGGACAGTGAGGGAGCCTGTTAACACTTTATAACATGAACCTTGTAAAATCCCCTAGACCAGGAGGCTTTGGTTTGGGGGCCTACACATGGCTTTGTTAACCTTACTCTGTGGGCTGCCTTAAAGATTTTTAACTTGCTAGGGAAAAGCATTTCCAGTCAATATTCATCTCAGACTGAGGCAAGTGCTATGCTTGCTTAGGTCCTACAGTGCTCTCTTTACCTGGGTACCTGTTTTCTCAGGCTTGAGTAAGCATTCTTTTGTAATATAGGTACAAGTATTGTCACGAGGAAAGGCCTCTGGTTCCAGATTCTATCAGGGCTCAGATAGATTCTCATGCAGAATTATCGTAGGTCTGTTTACAATGTCCATGCTTCACGCACAGTATGAACATATTGCTATGTTATCTATAAAGTATCATTACTGATGTTGATATGAGAGACTCATTTACGTCTGGGTAAAAGTGTGAACTTTCCCTGGAGCATTTGCCAACTACTTTTGCTGTGAGTTGTATACACGTGTGTCTCCCCTATTGGGCTCTCGGCTCCTGGAGGACAGGGAGTATGTTTTACTCATTTTTTTCTTCCAGGCTTAGAATAATGGTGAACAGACCCTGCTTCAAATTGAATCTTGATCAGTCAAGTTGTTTAAATCCTCTGTGCCTCAGTTTCTTTGGATATGTAATGGAAGACATATATATTAATAGTTTACAGAGTTGTTGGGAATCTTAAACAAAATAATACATTTATAAAAGCACTTTGACCTTGTGCCCAAATTCACAGTGAGCACTCAATAAAATATATGACTATAGTATGGTAATGCTTGATAACTTCATGTCGAAATAGATGGAGGCTGCTAGAGGCTAGAGGAGGTGAGGTCTTATGACCGGCATGGGGGCACAAGGCCAGTGCTAGCTGTCCTCATCTCAGACCTGCTCCTTTTCTACTAAGTAAGGGCTGGGGATGTGGTAGGTGAAAGGTGTCAGGGTTTGTTTGGGATGTTTGGGCCCCCTTGTCTGGGAGGCTTTGTCTCATCAACCCAAGTTCATGGAATGGAGTAGAATAGAATGACACCCCATCTCAATCCATTCCTATCTCATGTACTAATGCCTTTTCTTTTATGTGACTTTCAGTTGCTGAGGAATATCTGTCTAGTAACATGGCATGAACTGCCATGACCAACCATGATGGGCAGACACATCTCCTCTGGTGTGAAGGTTTGGGTCATCTTTAGGGTAGACCTCTGGTGACTGCAGGATAGGAGTGGGAACTTCTGAATAAAAATAAACCAACTCCTGTGGTTGTCTCTCTAAGGCACCTAGGTACCACACATATTTCAGGTGTATGTGAGTGTCTGCTTTTCATGACAGGGCCAGAACCCAAGAGTGCCCAGACAGCTCCTCATATCAGCCCAACTTTTGGCACAATTTAATTGGAGATAAAGGTGACACCCAGTTGTAGAATTCTTATGACATTATCTTATCTTCTCTAATCCTCACCAAGAGCCTGAAATTAAGTATAATCTCCTTTATCCACATGAAAGAACAGAGATTCAAGTAAATTTCCCAAGGTCCTAGGATAGGAAGGGTTTAAACTCAATCTTTTAAACTCCAGTCATACCACTCACCTCCCAGTAAGTGTGATGTTTATAAGAAAGCTTTCAGTATTACATAAAAATAATTTTAGTTTATTACTAAGGTATTGAGTCTATTCCAGTCCTTTGGCCATTCTATGGCCAGTAATTTAATAGCTTTTGTTAATTAAGGGAAAAAGTATTAATAATTTCAGGATAGCAGTTTTCTGGAACTCTTCTTATAAATCAAGAATATATATATATTTTTATATCATGCAATACTAAAACATTCTCTAGTTGATACAGGCACATGCAGAAATACTTTAAAAATTCAGTGCCTTCACTTTTTGTTTGTGCTGTGATATAATGTGTATGCAGAGGGTGCCAAAAATGTATATGCATTTTAATACACATATTAAAATTGTAATACTCAATATATACCCAATAACAAAAGTGACTACAAGTCATGTTTGTCTTCTGCAATTACAAAAGGTGCTCAGAGTGGTGACCATCAGCATTCAGACACTTCTGATTACAGCAAACTACTGCTTGAGCAATGTTGACCAAAGTGTCCACTTGTATCGTTGCACATGACGTTTCCATTTCTTCTGAAGTACCGCCAGTGAAGCTGGTTTTCTGTGGTACACCACATCCTCTAAGGTCCCCCACAGGTAGAAGTGAAGGGGTGTTTGTTAAGTAAGGAGAACATGGGGGAAACTCAACCACACCTGTTTGTCCTATCCGTCGTCCTGACAAACAACAACCGTGCTTCTGCCATTTTCTTTGACTGTCCTGCCTATTGCATGATGACGCTAGCATTCATTTAACACCATCTTTTAAGCAAATGTCATACTAGACATTGCTGATGTAATTCAATTCAACTTCTAAAAGTAATACATAGATAAACATTGCTTAAGATGTGTATACATTTTTTTGGCACCCCTGGCTACATGAACATGTGTTGTCCTTCAAAGTATTCACTGTGGGAGGTCAAATATTTATTTCAACTTACCTCCTCATTGGTTCCTCACTTTGGTAATTATTTTCAGACGTAGTTAACAAACTATAAAAGAAAATCTGTTTCATTTTTAATAATTTCTTCTGTTATTGAGATATCAAATATGTGTGGAACATTCACATATATTTGAACAGATCTGTTGCCCAGCTCATTTGTATTCAAGATCATATGCTTTAAAGATGATGTGGGAAATTGAGATCCGTTGATTAAGAGTTCTCCATTTACTACATATGGCATGCCTAATTAAAATCTGAAAATATTTTTATCCGTTAAAACTCACCCATCTTCCTCCCCTTTGGTTGACATTGTCAAGAGTGTTTCACCTTCAGACATGTCTAAATATAGTCTAATAGGACCCACTGTGGAAATCTACAATCTGTACTACCACTTATGAGCAGTGCTCCGAATCCTACTTTGGAATTTTTATAAATGTCATTAGTATTAGTTAGATTAACTTCATATTTGCTGAAAGTCACACACATGGTTTTTCTTGCAACTTCAGTTCTTGAATTATTGAAAGAAATAAATTTTTCCTTCTCTTTATGTAAAGATGAGATAAAGATAACTGTCCAGAGAGAGGCACTACAGTGTTGAAAAATGTAGGTTTTGGAGTCAGACTCCCTTACTTAAGTTCCAGTTCTGCCACTTAACTATTTACCAGCCTTTACAGGACGTATCTGAACTCTCCATGCCTCAGTTTTCTCATCTCTTTTCTGGTTCCTTTTTTACTATCAAGAACTCTGTTATCAGTTTATTCCTTTGCTGGATAATGTCTTTGCCTCTTCTGGCACCATTTAAGTTTTTATTTTCAATGTCTTTGGTATTGTGCAATTTCTCTGAGATGAGTGTAAACATAGATTTAAACAAATTATTTTTGTTGTTGTTCAGTAAGTCTGGTGTTTATTCAAGCTGAGATTTCATGTGTTTTATTAATTTGGGAAATTTCATAGCCATTACCTCTTTAAATATTGCTCTCTTTTATTCTCATTTCCTAATATTTCTACCAGACATATGGTGGACTCTCTCCTTCTATTTTCCATATCTTTCAACATTTCTTACAATTTCATCACTTTATTACTCAGTGATGCATCCTGGATTATTTATTCAGCTCTATCTTTGTTAATTGATTATCTCATTGACTGTATTGATTTTGTTGTTCTTTTACAATCCATTGGATTTTAAATATCAATGAATGTATTTTTCAATTTCAGATGTCTAGATCATTATCAAAGTAATTTAAGAAAAATGTCATCAGTCTACATACAATATTTTTTAAAAATAAAAAGTGCTGAATTTAACTTAAATCACAGGTAAAAAGTGAAATGAAAATAATTCTTAGAATTTAAATTAATTCATCAGCAGAAGCTATCATAAGTCCTAAAGACAACACTAAAAAACAAAACAAAACAAAAACAGATTAAGAAAACCTTTACGAGATAAAAGTCAGACATATAAGAATACATACATGTATGTATACATGAATATATATTCATATACACATTGTTTAAATATTTTATTTTACATTTTAAGATTTATATTTAAAAATACATTTTGAACTTTTCCCCCTATGTTACACTTTTTTCTTAAAGGAGTTTTTTTTCTATGCCTTTTGTGTCTGTCTGTCCTGGTAAGGGTTTTAGAGTTTGGCATTGAATTGAAGAAAGTCACTGTAGTATTAACCACTGGAGGCCAACAGATAGATTTCTATTGACAGTGAAAAAGGTGTAAGACAGGAAATGTGCCCTTCAGCACGCACCGCCACTCTTGGATTCCAATATTCCTGCTCTTGTGATTCACAGGGACACAGGTCAGCAGCTAAGAGTGTACACGCTGTATGTGACAGTTGTCAGGGCTGACCTTACAACATGTCAGAGGTAGCTTACATTTATTTTGCACGTAAAATTCTAAGGGAGAGAAAATTAAAAAGTAAGAAATCTCCCACTTCTCTAATCCTCCTTCATGGTCTCAAGATTTCCTAGCTATACAAACAGATGTACATTTTTGTTTTTGTTTTTGTTTTCTCTGTGTGGTCATCCATCACATTCCAGACAGACCCAGATTTCTTGACAAGTTCATAGTCAAGGACTGTAGTTTGTAAATGAAAGCTGGTAGGCTGGTGGAATAATAATGGTAGATTTAGCCCGCATTCATTGAATCTTTGCGAAGAGGAGAACTGAAGAATTGTCTAGACAGTAGTTTCTAATGTTAACACTTAGACTGCTTGTACTTCAAGTGGAAACTTATAACATATGCTGAGATTCTTTGCTGGTTCCTTTCATCAGGGCCGACACACTTATCCCTCATTGCTGGAAATACTGGCTTCCAATGGATCATAGTTACAGCCTTCACTGAAATTGTTCTCAGCTACAGGAAACTGCCTCACCCAAGGTTACACCCCACCTAGAGGAGATGGCCTGTGATCAGTGACTGACTGGGGCAGGACACAAAGGCTTAATTTGGCATTACTCTGGAGGGTTGAATGAGGTTCAACAGCAAAAGCATTGTGGGTCAACTTCACCTTCTGCCCCATCTTGCTTTCCTCTCTTTAGTGCAGCTGAATGTGCTCAGGGCATTCGTAAAAATACCTCTGTCTGAAAGGGAAGACAGCATTCTCACTACTGACCAAAAAGAGAAAACTAAGTAAAATATATACTAAGTTTTTCATAGAGCTAAATTTTATTTGAAAGGTTACCTTTTATTTCTTTTTGACGTGTGTTAAAAATGCCCTTAAAAAAAAAAAAACAAATTCGTGGTGCTGATAGACGGCACTTACAGTGTATGTATGACCTCAGCTCTGAATTTCTTTCCATGCAGTAAGGCCAACAGACGGAGAATGCAACATGAATTCATAAACACACATTGATTTGTCCTGGTTGTGACCATGTTAAGGGAGTAATGACAGGCAGCTTGTGTGTTCAAGATGATCTCGGGCTCTAGTCTCTTGCGATTTTTCTCTGTTTTCTCTACTCTTATATCCTTCCCTCAAAAGCTCATTACAGTGTTAGCATAAGGAGGCGTGGCATGTGAGTGGGAGGGCAAGCTGGGGGCATGCTGTGAATCTCTGTTCATACGGCCAAAGGCCAACCGAGTTGGTTGCTCAGGTGACTCTTATGGTGAAATCTAGAACAGATCATCCTGCCTTATCTCTCCTTTACCTCACAAATCATTGTCACTCTGGCACATTCTACTAAAACATGCACTTCACATTCTAGCTCAGTTGACATAGCACGCAATGCATTTTCAAGCACATAAAATAACAATTTAACACATGAACTTCTCAATTACATTTTGTACGTACATTACTTAAACTAAGTAGTACATTTCTTCCCAAGCCAGCAGCTGCCAAATCTGTTCCTCTCCACAAGACCATTGTCTTTGTGTTCCAACCAATGTCTTCCAAATTCAGCTTATCTTTCCCAACCCAGGTCACCCCCACTTAGCCCCAGCAGTCTGTCTCCTACTGTCTTTCCAATCTGTTGTTATGCTCTGTCTCTTTCAGAGCATTCCTTTGATTCTCAAAGGCTTTTCTTTTTTCAGCAAGGCCCATCTCCTGAAATTAAAGTTTTAACTTTCATAACTATTATTTCAGTTAACAGCTTTAAAAATCTATTTTAGGAGTGAAAAATCTCAACATTTACTGTTTTTCTTACTTTAAGAAATCTATTTTTCTAAAGACAATGTGGAGGCTTCTGACCCACCTGGAGAGGTATCATCATATATAAGTAGTACAGAAAATAATGGTTTTTAAGATATAATGGGCAGCATCCATGAATCAAGCCTTCGTGAGGCTGTGTTACAATCCCTGATGTGTCTTCTGCTTGGAGAGACAGCTTCCTACCTGTAACACTTACGTCACCACTCACCCCTCTTGTTGCTCATCTTTCAAAATCTTTCCCAGCATTATTCCTTGTTGAGCAGAGACACGTCTTCTAAAAATCCCATTCTTTTCAGTGCCTATCATTTGATCAGTATATTAAGTTTAATCAAGATTAAATCTTGATTTAATCACCTTAGTCTTTGGGTAGAGTGTTTAAGCAAAGTTTGGGTAAGGAAGCATAAATACAAATTCAAGGGCTCATTTATGATATTTCTTCCCAGTATTTTCCAATAGTGATTCATGGAATCCACAGGTTCTGCAGAATATATTCAGAATCATCACTGACTTCCTTAATTCAGCACATAAAGGATTTTAAAAAGCTGCAACAAAGATGCAGATGAAGGTTTACAACTAGTTATAGGAAGCCATGTTCTAACTAAGTTGCTTTCTATTTCTAGTTAAACCCTAATTAGAACTCATAATTTAACTGGGCTACATTAATACTCCCTGAACTATGAAAAGCTTACTGTGGTTGTTTAAAACCCATGGGTATTTAAATAATAGCAAAGCTGTCTCACCTAGATGTGGAGAGATTTAAATATAGAATAACCTCCTTCATTTTGGTGATAATTTCAAGACATCTTTCATAAAATGGGTTCTCCACCAGTTATCAGTTCTTTCTTATCCTTAGTCCATTTTTCACTCTGTTCACAGTTACCATTTTAAAACATAGCCCCAATCATTTCACACCTTTGCCTTCGCTCATGTCTTAAAACCTTTGTTGGCTACAAAACATAAAGTTATTATTACCTAACACACATGACCCTATTTAACCTTTCCAAACCATTTCTCCTGCATGTGCCATCCTCTCAACATCTGTCTTCACCAAGCTTATTCTTGAGCCACTCTTGAAACACTGGCCATGCCACAAACCCAGAGATAGTGTGCCTCTCCTCTGTGTTTTCTAGTTGGACTTTTCTTCCTCCCTTTTCTGCATCACACCCACTCATCATCTTTAAGATTGTCACAGTCATGAAGTGTGGACTCTGGAGTCAGACAGCATTGGGTTTGAATGCCCCTGTCATGCTTCTTACTAGCTGTGTGACATTGTGCAAGCTATGTCATTTTCCCCCACCTTGACACTCAAAAACAAAAAAACAAAAACCAAAATAGCAACAACAACAAAAACAACCAAAAAAGAACAACAACTAGTTCTTGTGTTCTGCTCAGATGAAACATAAAAGTAAATAGAGGCAATTACATGTTTATAGCCATAATCAAAGAGGAGAAAATTGCACATAATTGGAGATTATTACTTACAGCTATGGTGTGGGATAGTATTTTACATTTCAGGTTCCTACCAACTTTTTCATACCACAAAGTAGAAGCATCGTAAGTATTTGAAGAGCTTGAGTAATGTGATTTCACTACAACAGGTCACTTGTAATAAGATTTTCTTGTCGATAGGTGAATGCCCTCTAGTCAAATACTGTATAATCAGGAATATACTTGTAGTTGAAGTTGGGTTTATTCCTCAGTAAGAGGGTGTTCAAAGAATCCTATTATAAGATCTGGGCTTTGGGTGATTTTAGGAAGGTCTAAGGAAACAGAAGTATGCTTTATGTTGGGTGCTGTGAAAAAGCAGAACAATTCCATGGTTGGGCATCTCAATCAATCTGATCTATAGGAAGGGCAAAATAATGTAATTGGTAAAGAAGAGCAGTCACATGGGTTAGCCAGGAGAGGGCCATGTTTGATTTTTTGTGGATTGCACAGTGATTTTGTGTTTCTGCACTTAGGCAAAGGGATGAAATGACCTGGTTTTGTTTCTGTTTATCATGGAGTCAGAGGGAGCTTATCTGATGTTGGGATCCTATAGATCATTTATGTCCAACAGAATAGCATGGACTTGCTTGAGTGCCAGACCAGCTTCAAACAACACTGAGGCCTAGTTGCAACCCTCAGATCAATTCCCAGATGTCAAGACCCAATTTTTGTCTTTCCCATGAGACAGAAAAGGGAGAGATCATATAAAAAGTTCTTCCGTAGTTTGTGGCAGTGTCATTTTCGTGTCATCCTTGCACAGGGGCCATGGGAATCTCTGATTGTTCCAATTTTAGTATATGTGCTGCCTAAGCGAGCACATGGCAGTGTCATTTTCAATGTTAACTTTTCTCCTCTGTGTCGTGTCTTGCTTATGTCTTTGAAAATATCAAATTGATTATACTATATATTTAAGACACAAAATTCTAAAGAACAATATAACAAATATTAACATACCTACTACTACTTAAAAATAAAATGTTGACAACTCAGATTCAACCCCCACCTCTCTCCTACCCAGAGGTAATAATTATCCTGAATTTGGTACTTCCTTCTCATACATTTATTTATACTTTTACGCATATTTACGTATCAGAAAGCAATGCACTCTGCTGCCCTGAATGGTTTTACATTTCATTTGAAGAGCTGCATATACACTATTCAACTCACATCTTCAGTTCAACATATTTGTGAAATTCATCCATGTTAAGGCACACAGCTATTGTTCATCCATTTTCTTTATTAGATATCCATTCTTTTTAGGAATATGCTCTAATTTATTACTGATTTTCTTGTGTTGAACATTATGATTGTTATGGTTTTTTTGTTGTTCAAAACAGTATGACTATGAATATTTTCTTTCACATTTCCTGCTGTACAAGAACAGGTGGGTGAAATTTTCTAGGATGTATACATAGGAATGAAATTTCTGAGTCCTAGAGTATATTTGCAACCTTGATTTCCTAACCTGATCACCTCAGTTTACTCACCCACCAGTAGTGTAGGAAGGTTCCCCAGTCTCCATATTCTGTCAGTGTTTGTTGTTTGACTTTAAAGTTTTTGTGATATGACGAAGTAGAATGTTTTCATTTTGATTTTCATTTATTTTCCTATTTCTGTCTAAAGTAGTCAACTTTTCACATGGTATTTACCATTCAAGTGGTATTGGTCACCTGAATTGGCTACTCATATCATTTGCCTCTTCTTCTATTTGATTGTTTGTGTTTTTATTGATTGGAGAGTTCTTTGCATGCTCTGCATACAATGTTTTGTTGGTTGCATAGTTGTATCATCTTGTAGTCAATATGTGAGTTACCTTCCCATTCTTTAAGGTATTTTGGATGAATGAAAACTTTTCAATTTTAATATAGCTAGATTGTTACACTTTGTAGTATTGTATAAAGAGCCAATCTATACATTTTGGTTGGAGAATTTAATTCATTTACATTTGAAATAATTATTTATAGTAAAGAACTTAACTAATGCCATCTTAGCAGTTGTTTCCTGGCTGTTTTGTAGTTCCCCTGTTTTATCCTTCCACTCCTGTTGTCTTTTTTTGATACATTCCTGTCTTAGTTTGGTTTCAGCCTTATAAGACTCATTTTATATTTCTGACCTTCAGAACTCTATGGGAATAAGTTTGTTTTGTTTTAAGCCACTAGGTTCATAGCAATTTGCTAAGGCAGCAAGAAACAAACAGTTAGCTTGTGATTACATGTTGTTCTGGGGACTCCTGTTTTGTTTTTCTAGCTGAAGCAGAGTCCTGGGATGGACCACTTTGTTTGCCACTCCTCCTCCCATCATCCTGGATGTCTGCAGAAGTTTCAGTCTAACACCCTAACTTGTGAAGGTCCAAGATTTTGTCTCCCATTCCCCTGCTCCTGTTAACACCAAATACTTAGCTTTGTCATATCAGCAGATGCTCCCAGGCAGCCTGGCTCCCAGGCTCACTTCTCTCTCATGTTTGTAGTGGTGTACAACATTTCCAGGTGTTGAGAGCCTCTCTCAATTCTAAAATGAATTGCTTAGTACCCTTTTTAAAAAATCTATAAATGAGCATTGTAGCAGTACCTACAGAATAGGGTTATAAACATACAATAAATATTTCAGTGATGATAAAGATGATGATTCTGATGATTATAACTCATGTTTTCTCTAAGTAAGCCAAGTTAACCATTCTCTTCTCTGCTTCCATACCAAATTTATAAATATGTAACTCTATTCCGTGGTAATATGACATACTCTGACAGGAATTGTATTAAAGATAGGCTGACCAGACGTACCATTTTAAACGAGACAGAAAACAACCTGTCCCATTTCAAATGGTACATATGATCAGCCTACAGACACCTTAAATTTAGCCCAGTGAGACTCATCATACATACCATTTGAAATGGGACAGTACTGTTATTTTCTGTCCTGTTTAAAATGGTACATCTGGCCAGCCTAATTAAAGACCATATTTTGTCAGTAGTGTTTTTAAATTGCTATAGTTTCTTTGAGAACAAAAGACTTAACTGAAACTATTATTTGAGATATGCCCATTTCAAATTTCCACCTTAAAGATACCTAAAGCAATTCCTTTCTTGATTTCAGACTTTAAAACACAAGAATAAAAGGTTGATTTATAATAATGGAACCTATGTTTTAGAATTAAAGTTTTTGTGGAATTTGATTTGTGATATTCACCTTCAGACCAAACTCTGTATTAAATGGATATTAAATCAGAGTTAAGACACAAATGGAGATAAATGGGCCTTCCAAAACACTGGAAATCTGAAGTCAGAGACATTATGCAGGGTATTTGGAAAATGACTTTACTTTCTGTGTTCAGAGGAAAGCATACCTTGATGATATGGAATGTTGAGAGCAAGGGAGCCTGCTGTAATTCTCAGATAT
Organism: Lyroderma lyra; assembly: GCA_004026885.1. Classification (NCBI taxonomy): domain Eukaryota; kingdom Metazoa; phylum Chordata; class Mammalia; order Chiroptera; family Megadermatidae; genus Lyroderma; species Lyroderma lyra. Next base: position 37,723 of record PVJL010003390.1, read on the forward strand.
GCACAGACCTTTGGTGTTAGTCCTTTCTGAAAAGAAAAGCCCAGAGAAAAAGATGGTAGTAAGACACCAATAATTGAATTTATTACATTTGGGGAGATCCCAGTTTGTGAGGACAGTGTGACTAGCAATTGGATGTCTTATGAGGACTGAGGCTGCATCTGCTTCTGTCCTGTACTGCCACCTTACATTTGATATGTTTTTCTATTATTGGTTAAATAAATTGGAAATTTAATCTAATCTTATGTAGTCTTCAATCTATGAGAGGAGCTACAGAGATTTATCTAGCATTCTATATAGTTATATTACCTATAATTACATCAGTAAGATCTAGTATAAATAAAATATAGTTCTGTACTTTTATACTACAGGATCGACTTTAAGTCTCGCTTGTAAATAATTGGTGAAACTCTGAGCTATAGAAGCAAACGAATTTTGTCTTCTCTGGTGTGGTTAGTATTTTTTCCCTGTTGCTATTCAGACACTGCTGTGTAATTCGGGGATAGTATTTGTAGATCATGCTGTATTTCTTCTGTTTCAAATAATGTAAGTAAACCTCAAACTAATTTAATTTTCAAAAAGAACATATTTTAGCTTATGCAGCTGCAAAGTCCATGAACAAACAAGACTTAATTATGGCTGGATTGGGTGCTCAGATGAGGTTACCCGGCAACACCCTCCTCTTCCTTTCCCCCCCATTTGTCTTCTTCCTCCCTGACTTCTCTCTCCTCCTCTTCTCTTTCCCTCCTTCTTTTATGTATTTACTCTTTCCTCAGTGTGGACTTCATTTTCATGAGATCCTTTTCCCCTTGTGGCAGAGGATAGTGACCAGACACCCAAGATTTAGCTGATACTTAAGAGCTCTTGATTCCAGAACAAAACTGATGCTCTCTTTTCAGTTATGCACCTGATAAGCCTTAGAGATGATCTGATGAGGCCATGGTGAGCTAATTATGGTGATCAGATGTGTGAAGTGTTCTTTTTGGCAAGGCCAGGACTGATGACCATCACTGTGGGAAGGTGAGAGGCAAGGTCAACCTCAAACTACAATGAAGGTATTCTTCAAAGACGAGTGGAGAGGTTTTATAAGAAGAAAATAAAAGGTCGTTCTAGATCAAAAACATATACAGGTGAGTCTTGAGCAACACAGACTTGAACTGTACAGATTCGTGTATGCACAGATTTTATTTAATAAATATACAGTCAGAGCTCTGTATCCCCAGGTTTAACATTCACGATTCAAACAAATGTGTATTAAAAATAGTACTTTCAATCTGCAGTTGGGAATATGTGGATGTGGAGGGCTGACTGTACGCATGGTTCTATGCCACTTTACATAAGGGACTGAGCATCCTTGGATTTTGGTATATGTGGGCATCCTGGAACAAATCCCCTGTGGATACTGAGAGATGAGTGTAATAAATTAACTTTTGAGAGAGTCAAAAATTATGTGCAGATTTTCAACTGCTTGGGGGGGGTTGGTGCCCCTAGCTCTCACATTGTTCAAAGGTCAACTTTAATTGCACAGATAACTTAGAATTTTCTATGTCCCATACTCTGCTGGAATAGTTTTTAGATCAGAGCCCTTATCAAATATGCATTTTTCAGCATCTTGGGCTGTTGTATTTGTTTTGAAGTTCAGATTTTAAATACTGTCTTCATCAATACTTGCCCCATTATTTTCTATAATGTTAACACTATAAATATGTCTCTTACTGCATAGAAGTTAAGATAGACATTTCTCCTCTAATGTACTCTGCAGAAATATCTGCTGGTAATTATTGTGAATGGCATCTCTCTCTCTCTCTCTCTCTCCATTTGTGGGTGGCGCACTTTGCTGGGTGCCTCTCTAGTTAGCTATTCTCTGGCCTTTGATTTAAGGTAGTTGCAGCTTTAGGACTAGTGTGCTCTCTGCTAACAATTGACTGGAGGCAAGTTAACAATCTTCCCAAATTGCCAGAGTTTGGCTTTTTGCATAATCTGATTTAAATTTTATGCCCTTGTCATGTCTCCATTTAGAGACATTTTTAATTAGTATTAGTCACAGCAATTACTGGCAATTCACTTTTTCAATTGATTTCTGTTGCTTATGAAGCGCCTCATTAAATGCCACTGCATTCAAGTTCCCCAATTCTGAGAGTTGGCATAAACAAGCACCTCTGTGCATGAGCAGTGCGTAATGAGGGCATCACTAATTTCTGGTTATAGTTATTTCTGGTCTAGAATTCAATCAGTGATACACATTCACAGGTTGTAAATTTTCATAACCTTTCTTAAAATTGAAATAAAGTTTAATTCCAATTGTTCATGCAAGGAGTCTTAATGTTAATATCCAAACACAGTGGTTTCTCCTTTAACATGTCTGAAAACATGAGCACAGTATGTGTGTGAAATCAGTGAGAATATGGTCATGCACAATATGCTGCTATTTAGGGTTGGACAAGGGGTCCCACTGAGGTGGTGGGATGAGGTGGGACTTCTCTCAGTGCCACTGCCTTCCTGGATAGCTCCTTTAGCCTCTGTGTTCCGTTGGTCTTGTGTGCACGGTCTAAGATGTACGCCTTTTGATGAAAAGATGAATTTCGCAGTTAAGCCAAACTGCCTCACTGCTTATCCTTTCATGTCTTCCATCCTGTGGGCTACAGTGGCACTTGTCATTCTAATAATATTAATAAACTTTTTGTTTATTAAAAATAAAATTTTGATTATATGGATTTTCTGATGATATGTTATTTGATATACCTCATATGGTACACAAAAACTTAAAACAACTTAAATCTGTTCTCAGGCTATCTTAAGAAAACTATACTTAAGTATTTGATGAGGACCTTTTCTTTCATTTTTTTTCTTTCTCTCTTACACACATGTACGTACACACACACACACACACACACACACACACACAAAATTTTACATACATGGGTTGACAAATGCTGATTTTGTCACTAGATTCTGAAACTACTATGAACCTATTTATTCAGTTCATCTATTAAATTTTTAAGATAAAAATCACCTTTTGTAGGTTCAGAAAGTGTTATTGGTGCTAAGGATGGAATTTCATTTCTTAATTTTATTTTTTAACAGACGGCCGCCTGCCTGTTCCAGTGGTTTTCTTTTCCCAGGAATTCCTTGCTCTGGACTGTCTCTACATTCTTCCTCTTTCCGGCTGGATTTTGAGGGGGTCATTTTCCTTTGTGTTATTCAGTGAGGCCCAGGTAAACGCATTCCCGTCAGTCACTCTAGTGATGATTTCTAAACCCAGCAGACTCTGTGTCTCAGGGTGGCTCCCTACTGAACTCTACTAGCCACACTAGCTGTCCATCTGCTCTCAAGGCCTCTGACACATGCCCCTTTGTTTCCCTTATCATTAGCTATAAAGGCCTGCATTCTTCCAGCCTTACGGGTATAGACTCAACATGTTTATTTATCTCCCACTTGCTCTAAAGGGCCACAGAGACCAGAATCCCTCTAGAATGTTCATATGGATAAGCCCCGCGATTCCTCTCCAGAGCCTTAAGCTTGTGGGATTCCTTCTGAGGAACTCTAGCTGGCTTCTCTTCCACTAGGGCCCAGTCTCTCATGCAGCACAGAGGTGAAGAGCTTCCACACAGCTCTGTAGTCTGGATCCTGGCCTGGCTCACTCCCCCAAGCCATACTCAGTTTCCGATTTCAGCAGCTGCCTGCCTCAGGAGAAACAATCCACTGGAGTTGCTCTGGGAGGGTGGCTGGACTCTTCAAAACCCCCCATCTCCAGTAATATAGTGAGAGTGTTTTTTTGTTTAAGCCTTACCATAACTCTCTGAGAAAATATTTTTATCATCACCAATTTAGTTAGTTGCTTATGAATCTTCTCCAGGAGAATGTTGAACTGAAAACATAAATGCTTAAAAAAGCAAAAATGAATAGCAGGACTAAATAGGAGACATTCCTTTGTTCAGAAGCTGAATTGCAGTGTTACCACGAGATGCCATTTCATTAGATGGTAAAATCTTTATGTCAGGTGTCTACTTCCCAAAAGAAGATAATAGGTGAATTTGCAAAGTAGTGGAAGGAGCTCAGAGTACTTTGTGGAGGCATTTTAGCTAGAAGATCTTTTATTCTTTCTTGCATTTTCCCCTCATAGACTCCTCCCTAAAAGTAGGAATGTATTGTCATTCTGTTCTCAATATCCTAATGAAGTATAAAATTCCTTCTTACTGATTTACTTAATGCTATGCAATTATTCTCAAGGCACAACCTTGAGGTTAGATTTTGTGCCATCCTTCAGGTGTGGTCTCACTCAACCATTCAACTTTCCTGAGTATTAGTTTCACAAATGGTGAGGATAGACCTATATATCCCAGTTTTCTATGAAGATCAACTAAGAGTCCATATGTGAAATCATTTTGAAAACTCCTGCCAAAACCGCACCAATAACCTTCACTTTGAAAAACAAAATCCAACCTCCAAGTTATGTTCTACAAAGCATCTGATGACTAGGTCATAGCTTATTTAGCCACTTCTTGCCCCACCCCCTTCTCTATACCAATTCTTATTCTTTGACCACACTAAGCAAGTACTACTCTGCTCATTTGTGGAAAGATCACTTTTGTATGCATTATATACACAAATCTTTCCTCCTGACCATCTCAGGATGATGATCCATGGCTCAAAAAAAAAAAAAAAAAAAAAAAAAAATCAACTCCAGACAGCACACAAGCATATCATGAGCTTTGCAATGTACTTGGCAACAGAGATTGTTTTATGCTCTAAGACTAAGAAAGCAAAATGTCATCCACGTATTCCCTGGAAAAATTACTTTCTCATCTACAAGATGAATAGATGATCTCAAAATACGCCTTTCCTAATTTGAGTCCATGATTCATATTAATTGTTGAGGGGTAGTAATATTTTATCTTTCCTTAGTGTTTTCTTAATTCTAGGCAGTATGGAACTAGGGGATAATATTACACAGTGAGTTAATTCTACAGGTCATTTCTTTTTTAATGAGTTGACTGAGGCAATTATAATGTCTAGAATTTAACCTCACAGTTGTGATGATGCTCATCCTACCACGTTCTTCATCTTTAAAGAAACTTCACAGCTCAGAGAAATCAATAACAAAGAGCTTATCTGCAACTAATCTCCTCCTTGGGAGTGAAAATAGATATGCCCACTGGGAGAGCTGATTGTGTTAATGCTCAATAGTTTCCTCACAGTTGTAACTTCTCTTTTTCCTTGATGTGGCTCTGACCTTTGAACGACTTTGCTTTCTTACTTGCATCAGCATTTGGGAATTTTCTTCCTTTTTTCCTGTAGATGCTAGAGCAGCCTAGGGTCAGTCTTTTGCATGATGGCCTCCTGTCTGATCATTTGCAGAAGCTCTCACTAAGCAAGCACCCATCTTAATTTTTTTCTTGCCTGGAATCACCAGGGTTTTGTTTTGTTTTGTTTTTGTTCTCTTAAAGATAGTCTAGCGTAAAGAAGCTTGGGTTGAGGTAACAAAGATCTGGATTTCATTGACTCTTTCTGTGAGATTGAGCAAATCAATTTTCCTGGATCTGTTTCCAATGGGAAAAATTCTTACAGGTATTATGAAATCAAGTACTCCGCCTTGTTTCTAGTGCCTGGTAAAGACACAATCATTTTGGATTCCCTGTTCCTTATGCACCAATCCTCCTTTTAATCATGAATTCTTGGGCTTTATTTAATCCCGTTGAACTTTTACCTCACTTTGCATTTGTCTTTATTTTCAAATAGAATACCCTAATTCAACCAAAAAAATTGCTACACTTAATTAAGATCTTTAGCTTAGACTATTTCTAAGTCTGAAGATTAGGTATACAATAAAAAGGATATTTAAAAGAAAATAAATTGCTATTTATAGTCTCAAACTTAACCCATCATTTGTCAACGTTTTGGGGTTAAGTCATTGTTTCTAATAGGTCTCCTATTAAGGTGAATTTGAGGAGGGCTGACTGTAAGATTTGCTCTCAGTTAAAATGAAATGGCTATGATCTACCAAGAGGCAGTATAATAGATGGTGAAGAGCAAAGATGCTGGCGCTGAATGACTAGGGTCCAAATCCTGGTTCTATCAGATTTTTTGGCATGATCTTGGGGAAGTTACTTAACTGCTGAGCCTCAGTTTTTTTATCTGTCAAGTAGAAATTTAAAAAAAAAAAAGTACTTCATAGAATTATCATAAATACTACATGTGTGTATGTATAATACAAGAGTCCTAGAAAGTTGGGTTAACTGTTATCATCAGCATCATTGCTCCTATTACTATTTCAAGTTTATCATGCCCACTGCAATTGATAAAAATAATAGTGGATTAAACAATATGAAAGGCTTATTTCTGGTTCACTAAAAAATCTAAGCTGGTAGGTAGTCACAGAAGAAGAGTATCTCTTCTCTAGGAAGTTGTCCAAAGACCTAGATTCCATCCATTTTGTTGATCTCCTATCACTTAGGGCAGGGGCCAGTAAACTTTACCTGTAAAGGGCTAATGATAACTATCTTAGCCTTTGCAAGTCACATGGTTTTCATTGTAATTACTCAACTTTGCTGTTGCCCTAATGATGTATGAATGACTAGATATGGCTCTTTTGTTGACCACCCTGTACCAGCATAGCTCTCTCACTGATATGATGAGTGGTAACTCTCTGCTGCCGCAGCCATTCCACCCTGTGGGAATAGGAAGGGAAGAAGCAAAGGGCAACCTTCTTTTCAGGACATTATCTTGAACTTGCCTACTTCAACTATCACCATCCCATTGGTTAGAACTTAATCACATGGTCAGCCCTGGCTGCAAGGGAAGCTGGAGTGTGGGTCTGAATTGCCGTATTTCCAACTAAAACTTGGGAAATTCTTCTGTAAGAGCAGAAAGTAAGAATTAATATTGGTAGACAATCATTTCTGCCATACATTTGACAAATATTGCAATAGAAATACACATTTTCTTAGAGAAAAAAGTAATGAGTTTTTAATATATTTTGGATGTTAGCCCCTTATCAAAGGGATTGTTTGCAAATATCTTCCCCATTCAGATGGTTGCTTCTTTGTTTTTTTGACAGTTTCTTTTGCTGTGTAGAAGCTTTTTAGTTTGATATAGTCCCATTCATTTATTTCGCTTTTACTTCCCTTGCCTTTGAGGTCAAATTCATGAAATCTTCTCTAAACCTAAGGTCCATAAGTTTAGTATCTATGATTTTGTCTATGCAATTTATTGTTTCAGGTTTTATATTTAGGTCTTTGATCCATTTTGAGTTAATTTTGGTATATGGTGACATATAATAGTCTAGATTCATTCTTTTACACATGGTTTTCCAGTTTTTCCAGTTCCATTTATTAAAAAGGCTTTCTTTTCTCCTTTATATGTTTTTGGCCCCTTTGTCAAAAATTATCTACCCATATATATGTGGGTTTATATGTGGGTTCTCAATTCTATTCCATTGGTCTACATGTCTGTAAGGGGTTAATATCCAAAATATAGAAAGAACTCATACAACTCAAGAACAAATAAACTATCAATTAAAAAATGGGCAGAGAACCCAGATACTTCTCCCAAGATGACATACAAATAACTGACCAATGTATAAAAAAAAAATTGCTCAACTGCATTAGCTATTGGGGAAATGCAAATCAGAACCAGAATGAGTTACCACCTCACACCTGTTAGAATGGTTATTATCAACAAGACAAATAATAACAAGTGTTGGAGAGGTTATAGGGAAAAATTACAATGCTGGTGGGAATGTAAATTGTTATAGCCACAATGGAAAACAGTTTGAAGTTTCCTCAGACAATTAAGAATAGAACTACCATATAACCCAGCAATCCCTTTTCTGGGAATCTATGCAAAAAATCCTGAAAACAACATATCTAAAAGATATATGTACCCCTATGTTCATTGCAGCATTATTCACAGTGGCCAAATCATGGAAACAACCAAAATACCCCTTGATAGATGATTGGACAAAGAAAATGTCATCGTACCTTGCCAAGGTTATGATACCTTACTGAGGTGTTTGTACGGTGCTGCCAACATAAGCGCATGGTGGCAGGTTCACAAACTTAATTGTTAGATTTTGGGTATGATGACAGCTATGATGACCATTCCAGACAAAGAGTTCCAAAACTGCTTTAAAGGGTAGACTAGGCACTGGCATCAATACTAGCTTCCCAAAGGGAGTACTTTGAAGGTGACTGTAGTGATATTCAGTAGCATTTTTTCTAGGATGAGTTTGTGAAATTAATTATCCAATTTCCTACAATGGAATATTACTCAGACATAAGAAAAGATGAAATACTGCTATTTGCAACAGCATGGCTGGATCTTGAGATTATCATACTAAACAAAATAAGGCAGAAAAAGTCAAGAACCATATGATTTCACTCACATGCAAGATACAAAACTGAAAGAAACAAATGAACAAGATGAACAAATAAGACTCATAGACACAGACAATAGTTTAATGGTCCCAGAGGGTAACGGGGGAGGGATGGTGGTGGAGGAGAGTAAAGGGGTCAAATATGTGGTGATGGAAGAACGGACTCTGGGTGGTGAATGCATGCAATATACTCGTGTAACTGATGTCTTATAGAATTATACTTGAAACCTATATAATTTTATTAACCAATATTACTGTCACTAAATTTAATGAAAGAAAAACAGAGAGGAATTAAACAAAAAGTAAGTATATGCTTCTTTATAGAGTATAATATACAAATTATGGTCATTTCCCTTATAAAATATGATACGTTCAACTATTCTGTAAAATAAGCAAGGCTTATTATTTTTGGTATATATAAGAGTGTTAAACCTCAGAGAAGTTGAGATTTTTCTCAAGGTCACATTGCTACTTGTTAGTCAAATCATGCCTTCAACTATAAGCTCCATGCCCCTTCTACTTCATCCAAACTTTCTTTAAAGTGTTAAACTACTTTCTGATTGCTGTCAGGAAGTTACCAGCCTCTGCAACTCTGTGATGAGACAGGAACAATCATCGACAGGAAAGACAGTAGTAGATGGATAGTTTTCTATTGTTGCTGTAACAGATTTCCACAGTCTTAATGGCTTAATAATATAAATTTATTATCTCACAGTTCTTTAGGGCAGAAGTCCAACACAGACCTCACTCCACTAAAATCAAGATGTTGGCCAGGCTGCATCCCTTTCTGGTGGCTCAGAAGGAGAATCCATGTCCTTGCCTCTTCCATTTTCCAAGGGGCAGCCGCCATTCTTGCCTTGGGGTCCCCTTCTTCCGCTTGCAAAGCTAGCAAAGACTGATTGAGCCCTTCTTACATAACACGCTTTGGATCCATTCAACTGGGAAAAGTTATGGACTTTAAGGATTCATTGGACCCAGCAGAAAATCAAGAATAATTTCCCCATCTCAGGCCCATAACCTTAATCACATTTTCATGATCCCTTTGCCACGTGAGATAATATATTCTTTCACAAGTTCCAGGGATTAGGGTGTGGGCATATTTGGGGGCCATTCGTCTGCTTACCACATTGCACCAGCTCTTTTCTTGCCACCTTATTTTCTTCATATCTTAATAATTGTGTCCTAATCATTGATACGAAAAAATGTAGTATTTGGTTCATTTTTTTTTTTTTTTGAAATTCTAAAAGAACAGATAGGGTAACATGGAAGTTATCATTAATGATCTTAGCATGAAGATACTAGAAAAGAAACAAGTCAGTAGCCTGATGAATGCACTGAGATGACTGATGTTAATAAATTTCAGTGTATTTAATTTTATATATCCAACATCAAACATTAATGAACCAAGGCTTTTTTTGGTTGAAGCACATTTTACATTTGGAATGTAAAACTTGGTTATGATTAGGAAAATTAAAATAGAGTTGCAAAAATACAACTGCAGGTCTACCTCTCTCATTTTTCCATCCAAAGTAAGTATGAACACTCTCTTGAGGGTAAAGCCAATTTGTCTATTTCTGGATACAGCCAAGATCCTAGTCTATGTCCTTGGTCCCCAACATTGGGCCAACTGCAGGTTTTCTTCCTAAAATGGATATTTCACAGAAATCTCTCCGGTGCATAGAATATAATCTGGGCCTTTAGTTACATCTATCTTTTATACCAGGACTCACAATCCTAGCAAAAATTCTGCCATTTATCATAGTGTAACAAATCTGGATTTTAGCTATAATTGGCTAGAATAATCATTTTAAGTCACTGATTAAATACCAGGAATAAAACCTGTTTGTGTTTGCTGTTCTATCAGCCAAACATTTACTAACCCTTCAAGGGCAAGCATGCAAGAGCACTGGATTTGATATTTAAGCAGAGGATAAATCCCCAGACACTATCAAGATGAGTTAATTCACAAAAGAAAAAAAAAATCTTAAAATGCCATTCACATAGCAATGGCTCAGCTTTCTTCAAATCCTCTACAGAAAAAAATTGCCTTAGGATACTATAGTCATGAATTGTTTAGGCTTTCATTTAGAGTATCCTCGGAACTAGTTTCTATTATCATAAAATAGTTGATAACCAGATTCCTTCAAAATAAGTTAGCAAATAGAATTAACGTCCTAGGTTCCAACCTGTAATTTCTCAGGGATGTCACCTGAAGGTAACATCTGGCTTCTTGTACTAGAAATGTGTGGTACATACAATTGTGTAGTCCTAAAGGTCTCCATTCAAGGACTCATGAAAGCACAGGGCTGGAAATGATCGTGGACATTGCATTCCAGTGGTCCCTAAGTCCTGCCATCCCTCACAATTAAGTGGGGGACATTTTCAAAGTACAGATTCCTGGGACCAACCAACCACAGACACACTGAATTACAATCTTTGGAAACAGGGCCAGTGGATTAGAATGTACAGCAAGATCTGCAAATTACTGGTCAAAATTAGTCTTATTTACAACTTTTCTAACAATAGGTGATCTGGTTTCTGTTTGTACATCTTTAGTACAAACAGAAAGTCATGAGCCACAGTAGCAGCTGCTTTTATTTTTAGAACATAACAGTGCTGGTATTATAATCTTTTCTATGTGCTTATCTGTATTGCAGAAACTAGGAAGCTATAAACTGTATTCCTAAGATTTCCTTGCAGCGAAGGATCTGAACTTGACATAAATTTCACTGATAAGACGTATTTGCGTGATATTTGAAGGAAGAATTGAGGAAGAGCTCTTTTACCTGTGTGGTTCCTGGTCATTGCAGTAGACAGTAAGGACATGATCTTTCCAATAGCAGATTCCAGTGTTCAGTATCTTGTCTTTGGGCTGTCAATAATTAGTGGGTATAAGGGCAGCTTCTTGACCTAATGCAAATTTCTGAATTGCTGGTCTGGGTATCCATTCTCCAGCATGGCAGTACTCACAGGCTGCTGTACAGTAAGTGGAAAGCAGGCCAACAAACTCCCATGGTAGCCTCAGAGGTAGTAGCTTCTGTAGAGGGCCTGTTCTGTGTTATTCTGGAGGTGTTCCAAGAGAACAGCACCGTCAGCCTGGCCAACAGCTTTGTAAAGACCTAACTCCCTATGCTAAATCCCCTTCATTTTATAAGAAAACTAGAGTCCAGGGAGGGAACTGACTTGCCCAGAATTAACAATTTGCTAGCAGAAGAATCAAGACAAGAATCAAGTCGGCTAACTCCCTTCTGAATGCTTTTCTATACTAACATACATATTCAAAGGGGAAGGAATTCATGCAGGGTGGCCTCTGGCACTTCATGAGTATGAGTGGTGTGTGTGTGTGTGTGTGTGTGTGTGTGTGTGTGTGTGTGTCTATGTATGTGTATGTGTATGTGTATGTGTATGTGTATGTGTATGTAGACCTGTTTCCAGAGAATCCATATGTATCAGAGAGTGAGCAGAAGTGAGTTTGAGTTTGTGAATGTGCATTGTTGTCTGTGCCTTTATAGGTCAGTTACTACATGTAAATAATTATCCTCTGTTATTTTCCTTCAATATGAAAGCCCCATGATATTAGAGCATTCAACCCTCATTACTTGTTATAATAAATATGTCAGGTTGATAGTCTTTCTATGCAGATACTAGAGTAGAAAAAGGGTGATGGAAATGCAACTAGGTTTGATTCTGAAGGGACGTAAGAGAAAAATCAAGAAAAGACCAAGCTACCCAACTTGACCTGCCTCAGAGCGTTCTCCAAGGTAAAACTGATAGATGAAATCAAGCTTCCATGTTGTCCAATATTTGATGTAAAAAAATTCTCAAATTCTGTAATTAAATACAGCAATACCTGGTATAATATGTATATATATATGTGTATGTGTGTCTGTCTGTCTATACCATATGTATATTTATACCATATATATATTTATACCATATATATATATATATAAAATATAGAGAATAATTTCTTCAAAAAAGGGGTAGCAGACCTGACAGATAAGAAGAAATGTATACCCTAAGGTAGAAGAGCATGCATCAGCAAAATAAAGAAAAATCACTAAAAAGTATGGTTTAGTTAATACTTTTTGCAAGCATGTGTCCAATATACTTTTATTAAGTATCTGATATGTGTAAGACACTGTCAACCAAGATATATGATCACTCGTTCAATGCCTTCCAGAAATCAAAAGTTGTTCCACTTTTCTAAAATGTTTACTAACCCTAGCCAAGAAGAAAATCTGGCTGTCTGGGCAAGTATGTTTCTCGGTAAACTCATGACGAGCTCTATTGATTACAACTTAGTTTCAGAAGTGCTTAGAAAGTATCTCTTCAATTATTTAGTATAGAATTTGGCCTGAGATCAACAGTGAAACACATCCATGAACAACTTGCCAAATATTTGTTCTACTTTTGTAAAATCAGACAATCGTCTCTCTCTTTTGTTGCTTTTCTAATTCTCTGTGGTTTTTAAAGTTCCCTTCATGTGGATCAATAAACCAATTTAAAGTTTTCTTAGTACCTTGATTTGTAGTTAAGTAATTAATAAAAGACATATTTATTGAGGACTTTGTGCTAGGATAGGCACTGAGGCTTCAACAGTGAACACAATACTTTTACTCAAAGACTTGACCTTCTAAATGAGCAGTAATTAATTACAATAAATCATGATGTTACAAGATAGCACAGGGCACCGTGGATGCCTAAAGCAGATGGAAGTCTTCCCAGCAACAGTGATAGAATCATCTAGGCCAGACCTCATGCAGAGCAGCTGGAGGTCTTTTATGTCCTTCTCACATACTTCAGTCTTCAGTGTCCTTACTTCAGTACTACTTCTACTTTCCTCACTATCATCCTTTAAAGTGGATAGAAGCTAAGTAACACGTGAGAAGTTTTTTTTTCCTCATTGTCTAACCTTGTACTATCTTAATCAGTGGCCTACAAAATTTTTATCTTCTTGCTCTGAATATAGTTGAACTCTCCCCACTTGATCTATTTTTTTACTTTATGTTTTTAGCATTTTTACAAGGCTTCCACATTAAAAAATCTAACTTTCCTGACTTTTGGTAATGTTCTGAGCCATTCCGTGTTGGTTGGGCATTCCACAGATTTTTTTTTTTTTTTTTTTGAGTATCAATAGTGCAGGGCCAGTCACTTCTAGCAACCATGAGGGATGCAGCAATGAACAAACCAAGTCCCTACCTTCAAGGGACTGACATTCTATGGGGAGAGAAGACAAAAACAACGTAAAAATTAAAAATATATGACATGTTAGATGAAATAGCCAAGAGCGCTATGGAGATAAAAGAAAGTGTGGAGAGAAATAGTGAGTTTCAAAGGTTAGGGGTTGCAATTGTAGCAGAGGGCCAGGAAGCCGATGTGGATTAGGTGACATCTGGGGGTGGCCTGAAGGAAGTAAAATGTTTCATTCACACTCTTATTTTCATCACTGTTTTTATGTTTTTTCTTTCATATTTTACATATAAGCTGAAATTAAAATAACAAAACAATCATTATTTATTATAAAAATCTTGTTTTATAACACGATAGAAAAAACATATAAAGAAAAAGGAGAAAATTTAAATTTCCTATCATGTACCTAGGTGTTTATCTGTGTGTGTGTGTGTTTGTGTGCACATATGTAAAAATGTGCAAGTTGTCAGATGGTTGTTGGACTTATCATGGTGATCACTTCTTTAGTTATATAAATGTTGAACAACTATGGTCTACACTTGCAACTAATATAATATTGTATATTAGCTATATTTTTAATAAAAATCTTTATGAAAATGTAGTTTTTGTAACCTATGTTTTTCACCAACATTACGGTAGGTATCTGCATCATTTTGAATGACTAAATTAAATAGTCCCCTATTTTGGGGCATTCAGAAACTCTCAAGGGAGCAAATGGTAGCTAAGTCTTTGAATGTATTCATCATTAAATATTTTCTTAGCAGAAATTTCTAGAATAGAATTGTTGCGATGAATATATATTTTAACAGCTGATATGTACTTTTAAAATGGCTCTGCCAGAGATCAAACAGCCCCAAGTTGCAGGATTGTGCTCAGGTGCAGTGTCAGAATCCTGCACACTTGGGGCTGGACCCGTACATGGCGATACGGGCTCCACGCAAAGTGAAATGCACGGAGTTCTCACCCCCATTCGAGGTGGCAGCTGGAGACTGAGGACACAAGTGTGCATAGCTAAGGAGGCCCCTCCCACAAATAACTGGAATTAAAGAGGAACTAGTTTTTTTAGTCATGTTCTTCCTTTTTCCTCACTGTCAGCAAGGCATGTCTGTGTTTATGAGGATCTGTCAGGTGTTTAGAATATGGAAATAATCTCTGTAGCTGATGTACATGCTTAAACCTACAGGTGCACATACCCAAAGGCCAAACTCTCCGTGGTGAAACACCTTACTTGAATTAAATTGTGTTTCTTAAACAAATATAATATCAAATTACTTAGCTTTATGATGTCTTCTAAAAGAAAATGATGTATTCTGGAATTCCTTTGCCCTAAAGATGTGAGTCAACTCAAAGTCTTTAAGCCTCGAAAAGCCTCAGAAAGCAACTCACAGCATTTTGTAAAATGCAAACCAAAGCTATCCTGAAAGATATATTTCAGAAAAATAGTGAATCAGTGTTTCCTTTCTACTATCCTGGATGCCCACTGAACAGAGAGAGGAAGAACATGAGGCCTTAATGCAGAAAAAGTTAATTGTCATGGTCACTACTGATGGATTTCTATCTGTGAGGACCTGACAAATGGGAATTGACAAACCGATATGAACATCTTAAAAAGGACCTTTTGTAAATACATTGAAGATAAAGACGATCCTGGCTGTCTGAGGTTTATATGTCAAATTGCCTCAGAGTGAAAGATTTTTTTGGTAATTCAATCATGAACTCTACCTCTTCCAACCTCTACCACCAATTAAGCTTTTTGGAATTAATCTGTTGCTTTGGAAATCGATGTGGGAAAGATAGGATTGATATATACGCAATACCAGGTACACCCACTAGTGTGGACTCTGCTTTGAATAGAAAAGAACTGTGACACCCATGCAGAAAAGTGTGCCTTCCTGGCTGTGGTGTGTTAGAGTGGAATAAGTCTTTGGGTCAGAGAAAACTGAGGTACAAATCGAGAGTCACCATTTACTAACTGGACAAATTACTTAATCTCTCTGAGCCCCCACAAATCACCTGAGAAGTGTAGATAATAATAGTTACTTGGTAATACTGTTGAAAGAATGAAAATAAATGATTGCACCAAGCCTTTGCCTCATAGTAGTTTGTCAGTTTGTTCTTTTGAAATACATGACTCAGAAGACACAAGCAAAGAAGAGCATTAAAGAATATATTTTCTTCAGGTTCAGAAAAATTTTTTTCTAGCAAATGTTCTTGTCATTCAGAATCTATTCCAAAGCCTTTGACTTTCCTGTTTATAGTAGTGTATCATATGTAAAACTTTCAGAGGTTTATTCTATTGACATGGATTGGATGGCTCTCATAATTGCTAAGCTAAAAATATTTACTTAGCAATTTTGAGATTTTGAAGGAGCTAATCTGCCATGAATAAGTACTGATGCAAAGATCACATATCTGTTGCTGGCTAGTGCTATAATCTGGTTTGTTACATGTGCTAATTAAAAATATAGTGGTTGTACAGTGCTGGGGTCTTGTTTTTCAGGCTAGATAAAATTGCGAGGAGACAAGAACTAAAAGGGGAGAAACTGAATGTCTTAAGGGAGCTACATTTGAATATAAAAATTAGAAAGTAGTAACCAAGAGTGACCTGTTATTAATGGTGTGTGTGTGTGTGTGTGTGTGTGTGTGTGTGTGTGTGTGTAGGCATGAGCATCTCTTTGTACAGGCTGTTTAAACACAGCATAGTAGTTAAGAACTCAGCTTACAGGGTCAGTTTCATTTCTAAACTCAGCTTGTCATGCACTGGATGCACCGCCTTAGTGAGTTACTTTAATTTTTTGAGTTGTAGTGCCTTCACCATAGAGTAGAGTTGCTAAGAAAAGGTGACCTCTGCATTAAAGGTGTTTGGGAAATCTAAATGAGCTCATGCAATGAGCCTCGCACATTGAAAATACTCAAAATTATTAGGTGTTACTATTACTATTGTTAGTAAATTGTCATTACTTTTAAGATATGAGCAGGGGCCAGTGTCAGCAAATTGATGTCTAATTTCAACACAGACTGCCCTAATGATTCTTTTGCAAATTTTTTTCCCTCTGAAACTTCATTTCCTCAATAAGAAAATGTGAAGATTGGTCAGGATGGCCTCTGAAACGTATTCCAGTTCCAAATGTTATCTTCCTTTAGCTTTATAATGTAAGGAATATTTTATAACTTTTTTACATTGATTTTGTTAGATAAATTTTATGTTATTGTAATTTGGGCCTGTTGGAGGTATGTGTCCCCCTCTGTATTGTTTATTTCTTCTTGACTATGTACTCAACGTGTGTTCATCCCTTCTGAGAGAAAGAAACGGAGTTATCTATAACCAATCACAAAATAGCAATTTTAAGCATAAAAAGTTGTGTGAAGAAGTCATCATACTGAAAACAACAATTCTATATTGTTTCAGTATATTAAAAATATAAAGGTTTGGACTCAGAGTATCAGGCAGCAAACTGTGTGTAGGAAGTGAGAGATGGACACTTAAACAGCAAGCATGTGGAGCCCAAGGAGTTTAGTTTCAAGCTCTGACACATCTTCAGTTAACATTTCCCATTGCTTCAGCCCTGAGGAGCTTTGCCATCAGCATCAGGAAGATATAGGGACCTTGGGCATGGGATCTTTGAGGTGAGTGGGAAAAGTTGAAACAAATGTTTTGGTGGAAAGCATTCATTAGATGGTTTTCCTCAGTAAAGAGTTGTTTTGTTTTTTGACATTTTTTTTTAACATGTGTGTGTAAATATGTGGAAAGTACTCTCCTCATTTCTGTTTCCTCTGTGTTTCATCAACAGACGCAATATTTTTAAAAACATGTGCATGGTCAACTCTATCAATTCCAAATTAAGATGGCTCCAAATCTAAATAATAATGCTAGTTTTGGGGTTTCTGGGTTAATATAAAGAAAATTAGTATAAACTGTATAGCTTGGTCTATATAGTGGAACCTCCACTATATACTCAGCTGATACCATTCTCTAGCTCTTCCTGAAATTTATTTCCTCAAACCAGATAAAAGTTCTCTAGACCTTTATAACTTTTGGCTCTGAATGCAGAACACCTGGGTTCAAATCTCAGACATCACTCACTAGGTTTGAAATTTGGAGTAAGTCACTTCTCTGTGCCTCAGTTTTCTTATCTGCAAAGTAAGGGTAATTATAGCAATCACTCTATAGGTAACATAGTAAGCACATACTAAATGTTAGTTATTGCTGTTATTTTACAACACACACACACACACACACACACACACACACAGATCAATCTTGACTGTCTGAAGGTCTTGTTCTTCCACCAGGGATTATAGGGGCATGTTCTCACTTTACCATATAGCATATTAAACACAATCTCTATCTTTTCTTAGACAACAGCTCCATGCTTTTTATGTTATTTAAAATACTTAAATATGTGAGGAAATTATGCTGGTCAAAGAGTTCAGTACAATGTTCACTAAGTACCCATTCTTTACATTTCATCTCTTTTATATCAGAAAGGTTCAAATAAAAATGTTTCTAAGAAAAATTATTTCAAATACTTATTAGTAAATTAAAGGCATGAAATTATAGCCAAGTTGAATTTTTTTTCTTATGTGATTGAGTATTGTCTGAAACCACCTTGAGAGCTTCCTAAATGCCCCTTGTTTATTCCCGTTTCCAGCCTATAGTTGTGGTTTGTACCTGACAGCTCCAATCAATGTGTCTTGTAGGCAGAATAATGAGCCCTACTTCCCTTCTGAAAGATGTTCATGTCCTAAACCCCAGAACCTATGAACATGTTACCTTTTATGGAAAAGGGATTTTGCATATGTTATTATTAAAAACCTCATTGAGGTAGGGAGATTATTTTGGATTGTCTGGGTAGGCCAATGTGATCACAAGAGCCCATAGGCAGGAGGCAGGAGGGTCAGGGTTCCAGAGAGATTCGATGCTGCACTGCTGGTTTTGAAGATGAAAGGAGTCCATGAGCTAAGCCATGTAAATGGCTTTTAGCAGCTGAAAAAAGAAAGAAAATGAATTTTTCCTTAGAACACCCAGAAGGAAAGCAGCATTGCAAACACCTTGATTTTAGGACTTCTGACTTCTAGAGATGCAAGATAATAGATTTGTGTTGTCTTAAGCATGAAGTTATTAAGAGCAATAGGTAGCACCTTTGTTTATCTGTATAGAAGGGGAGAGGATCTCTAAGTATCATGAAGAACATAACTTTATGGTCAATAGTTGCATTTTCTGGGCCATTTAGTGTCTTGAAAGATTTCGTTCTTACAATTATAACCTTTACTTCTTCTCTAGGACAGTTTTATGAAGCTATTTATTTTTTGGATGACAGGGCATGTTTAAAAGTCTTTCTTCCCAAAACATAAAATACACGTTTTATGATCTAAAGTGTCCCCATTTTTCTATAGCAGTAAAGTAAAAATTTGCATCTCCTAGAAATAATATATTTTCATTAGTCCCCAGAGATAAGATCATACCCTAAAGAATACCTTAGCATTCTAAAGGAACAAAAGTCTATGATGGAGTACAGGCATCGCTTTCTCATGGACCCTTCCTTTTGGATTTCCTCGATGGGCTCGTGCCTGCCTCTTTGCCTGGAAGCAAATGAGCCACCCATTTTGTTTGCTAGGACCATGTAGGGTTTCAAATGTAGAACCTGAAGCACAGCCTTGAATGATGGCTTTGCACTAGAAAATTAGCTCTATGACATTGTGGTCCAGTTACCACCTGTATCCAGGTAGAAGGCTACCTAGATATGCAGAGAGTTTTAATTGAATGCATGGTATTTACCATTCTGCATTAGTTTCCTGACTGATGGTGAAAAAGCCATATAGAAGCTAGTTAGAACTAAAAGTATTGAAACAGAAAGGCTGCATATGTGTATCTCCTCATATTCCTTCTCTTCTAATTCTAAATCTTCCAACATAAATGCTTTTCCTTCTGTGTCTTACCTTTGGTGTCATGTTATCAGCATAAATGTGGAGATTATTTTTGCAATCTCAACCTTCGTTCGTTTGGAGTGCCAAGTTCACATGCTTACAAGCGTCCAGTAGGCAACACAAGTAAGGTAAGTGAGCCAGGGAGTGGCTGATGAGTTGTAGGGACTGTGGTGGATTTGAACCCATATACCTTCTTAAAGGAGTTAACTGCTCCTCAGCCCTGGTTAATTTCTGGCATATGGAAACATAGGAGAAGTGTTGCCAGGTATTCTGATTTTTTAAAAAGGAGAAACCAGGAATCTTTTTTAAAATTTACTATCACCCAATTTTTAAAGCCTGTAGTCCAGACATAATTTCTCCAGAATGGGTTCAGCCTGTGGGGGAATAAGACCTTGGTTTATAGTATTTCTATTTCATTTTTGCTGTAAACATGCAGTATTTTCTGCATTCTCATTTTACCTTCCTAGGAGCTCATTTATTTATTAATTCTTGATGGATTGGAAGGTGCTATGGCAGCCCCTAGGAATTTCATTTAAAGAGAATCTGGGAGCATCAGGGGAGGATTTCTTAGAAAAAAAAATTCAACTGTGCTGAGGTTTAAGGGATAGGTAGGAACAGGCTTAGTAAAATAGGGGAAGGTACATAGTGGGGTGTGGGAGAGAGAGAGGCAGTAATGTGAACAACATCTCAGAGACAAGAGAGGACACTATACTTTAGCAGAAGTCCAACATAGTCAGCTTGGCTGAAATTTAGTGTAAAAAAAGGAAATCATAAGAGGTAACCCTGCAAAAGGAAGGAGATACCAAAATGAGAAGAGTCTCCCAAGTTGTAATAGAATTTCATTTCATCCCGAGGCAGTAAGGGGCCCATCCAGTTTGCTCTTCTCTGAGGCTGATGTTCTTCATCCCAGGAGTGATTCTCTACCTTCTTCTTTTGCTCAAGGTTGTTAGTGATTTTACAACACAATTCTCCTGCACTTGTGAGCAAAAAGACTTGTTGAGGCTGCTGTACAAGGCAACCTGAGGAAACCCATTATTGGGACCAAAGATCTCCCTGGAGTTAGGGCCTTAGTAATTGGACTGAATTAAACTCAAAGTGGCCTGAAATGCAGACAACTCTTTTCTTAGAGCAAAAGCTTATTTAGACATAATTAGCTTTCATGTTCCCAATGGCACAAGGAATGTGAAATTTGTGATTTTGGATGTACGCTTGGTGTGGCTCAAAGAAGAGACCCATGTAACTATGGCACTGAGAAAGGATTGACACAGTGAAACAATTCTGACCTATTTACTAAGGCAAAGAAGAAAGGCTTCAAGCCTTTGCAGTGAACAGACATCTAGGAATAAAAAAAGTGAAGGAAATAGCAAATTAGAAGGCCATTCGAAACATGGAAAACCAGATCAAGCAGCAGTTTGGTCATGTAGAAGTAGGTCATCCTATTAATAAAATAGATAATTTTATGTCATTTTACCATTTCAGTATGCATTATGTATAACACTATCCTAATGGCTATTTTATGGTTAGTATTCTACTCATTTTCCTAGACTGAAATTGTTAGAAAAATGATGACACCAAGTAAGAAAGATAGTGCCTCTATCATTGAACACACCAGCTAGCTGTTCTTTTTCGTAAATGAGAGACATTGGGTGTGAATTTGTTTGAAATTAGCATAATTTGCTATGTTTTTATTTTCAATATGCAGGAAATAGTATACCAGGCTCCATTATGAGTTACAAAATGATTTCATTAGCATAATTGAAGCAGATGCTATGTCTTGAGATAATAGGTAACTGTGTGAAAATATACTCGGCTACTGTCTCTGGATTTTTCTTGTGTTGCAATATATTTTTGAGCAAACACCTTTAACAATGAAGTCCAGGAGCCTCCTGTTAACAGAATAGTAAAATTTAAAAATTGCAGCCAAGTTAGACCTCCCTTGGGAAGCACCAGGTTAGAATATTAGTCATTTTTCTTGGCAAATTGGCAAGATATAACTGGAATAAATTGTTTCTTTGAATATCCTAGCATTATGACTGCACATATGTAAATGTCTAGAATTTATGTCAATACTGTGTGTGTGTGTGTGTGTGTGTGTGTGTGTGTGAAAAGATACATATTTCTCTAATTAAAATGGCATGGAGTCCTTTAGTATACCTGATATTAAATATATCTTTGGGCATTTATATATCTAAATCTGATTCCTTACCCTAACTTTCAATGCTTTTTATAAATTACTCCTCTAATCATGTATGAGCTAAATAGCCTTATCTCCCACTCATTTCCAGGAAAAAAAAGTTTTTAAAAAAGCAAATTGGTCACCTCAAAGAATCCCTCAATGATTTGCTTATTTATAGTATCTGTAGCTTGGTTGACACTTTTTAATAATACTAATTATTAATTTTGATCACTTTTGTACCAAATATCATATACATATTATCAGTGCACCTTGAAAAATAGGTATTGTTCTCATTTTTTGAATAGAGAAAGTGATGTTCACAGTGGTTTTAAAGAATGTTGAAGTTGGCATAGCTAACAGTACCAATGCCAGGATTGGAGTGAATGTCAACTTCACACCCAAGCGTGGTCTCTTAACCTCAAGCCTATGTTGTTTCCATCAAATTTCCCTAAACTTTTCCCACCTTTTGGAATCCCACCTGTAAAGCTCAGCTGAATCCCTAATTTCTTCAAGATACTTTCCTTATAAAATCAATAAGCATCATGCTTTTGCTTCCCTCAGTGTTAATGACAGTAGATCTCAAAGTTGTCCTCATGATGCAACACTTTGGAGATTCTCAAACCTTTTGTCCACACCAGGTACTACTACTGTGTTTAATTCCATCATAACAGTTAGAAGCACCTTTGTAACCATAAAATATAATTATATTAATTGTAATATCAATATAGATCTCCTTATCATATAAAAATGTCCATCAGATGAATGACATAGGATTTAAGAAATCATACCATTAATATTTACATGAGTTTTGTTTTATTTTGGTATTTGTTAGCACATTCAAGAAAGCTGTTGAAAGCAAGTACATATGTTTTTAAAAATATATTGGAAAAAATAAATTTGACTAAATTCTATCAGCTTATTTTCATTTCTTTGATTTGGGACAAAGCCACCATATTGTATTTTCTTGATACACTGCCTTAGTGTTGCTCAGAATACCCTAGAGAACCTAATTAGAAATGCACTGGCATATTGTGGGAATAATCTGAGACAGCAATTAAAATTCAATTATAAGAAGAATTTTTTTAACTCTTTTTGCACTGATAGTTTTTGTTTTTATGTTTCTGGCATATGTACATATCTTTTTTTTCTATGAAGCTTTTAGTTTGAGTATTGCTTTTTAAAAATATTTTTTATTTAAGTATAATTTGTATACAACATTATATTGGTTATATTAGTTTCAGGTATACATTATAGTGATTCAGCATTTTTATACCTTACAATGTGATCAACACACTAATTCTAGTAATCATTTGTCACTGTGCGAACTTATGACAATATTATTGACTATGGTTTGATTTCAGTTTTCTTTTATTTAAAATCCACATACAATGAAATGCACAAATTTTATGTGCACAACTTAATGAGTATTTTCAATACATACACCAGTGTGACCACTAGCTTTACCAAGAGATAGAACATTTTTGACATTCCAGAAAATTCCTTCTCAATGATATCTACACCAAAAGGCAACCCTTTTCAAATTTTTTTCACCATAGATTAGTCTTGCTTAATCTAGAATTTCATATAAATAGTGTGCTTTTTAGTGTATGGTTTGTTTTTTTTTTGGGAGTTTTTTTTTCCTCAGCATGACACCTACATGATTCATCCATGTTGTTATATGTATTAGTAATATATTTTATTGCTGAATAAGGTCCCTTTTATGAAAACACTACAATTTGTCTATCCATTCTCCTTTTTATAGGTGTCTGTGTTGTTGGAGGAAGACATTGAGAGGACATGACCACCAGCTGACCCATGAGCTGGACGCAGACAGTGGGAAGTTCTTCATGCCGCCCTCCCCTCCCCATCCTTGGAGTGTGCATTCTGCCAACTATTCCCATAGTAGGACATTTTCAAGGATGCAGCCTTGAGAGAGCTATAGGTGTTGAGCTCAACTGGACAGAATAGTGACTGAACCCAGGTAAGGCTCCTACATATACTTTAAAGATTCTGGCAGGTGGGTATGAAGACCTACTTGTCTTCTAGCCACCCAAGACAAGCCAGGCAAGTAATATAGTTTCCTTGCTTATCAAAATTGCCACCTACTGATCTGGAATGGTCTGCCTCTTTCTTCAGTCTCTCTTTGCCCTCTGTGTATAGGGGTCACAGTTGTGTACAAGTTCTTTTTGCTATTATGAACAGATATGCTACAAAAATTCCCAAACAAATCTTTTCATGTACATGCATTTTCATTCTTGGAAAATAATGTATGTTTAACTTTATAAGAAACTGTTTTCCAAAGTGTTTATACTATGTTATATTTCCACCAGCTGGAGATGAGAGTTCTGGTTGCTCCATGTCTTCTTAACATTTGGTTTTGTCAGTCTTTTCTCCATTCTAGTGAGTGTGTATTGGTATTTCCTTATTGATTTACATTTTTTCCTGAGGGCTAATGATGTTGAGTACTTAATTTGTGGACTTATTGACCACTCATGTATCTTTCTTTGTGAAGTATCTGTGCAAGTTTTATTCATTTTTATGGGATTGCTTGTCCTTTAGTTATTAAATTGTATGGGGTTAT
Source organism: Lyroderma lyra (assembly GCA_004026885.1). Lineage (NCBI taxonomy): Eukaryota > Metazoa > Chordata > Mammalia > Chiroptera > Megadermatidae > Lyroderma > Lyroderma lyra. Next base: position 61,972 of record PVJL010003390.1, read on the forward strand.
TTATATTTTTTAAAAGTAAATCTTTTGTCACAAGTCATCACAAATTGTTTAACAAATACTTTTTACCAGTCTGAGTCTTAACTATTCATTTTCTTAATGCTGTCTTTTGATGAGCAGACATTTTTAATTTTGATGAGTCTAAGGTATCATTTTTTCTTTTATGATTATTGATTTGTATCTTATTAAGAAATGTTTGCCTAACTCCATGTCACAAATAGAGTGTTCTGTGTTTTATCCTAGAAGCTTTATTATTTTAGCTTTTATATTTAGGTTTGTGGTCCATCTCAAAATAATTTTTATTTATGGCATAGAGTTCACAGTTTATATTTCTTTTCCATGTGGATATTCAGTGTTACCATTTTTTAAGAAAGACTTTCTTTTCCCATGGGAAAGTAATTTGACCATATAAGACTTAATCTATCTCTGGAGTCTATTGGGTTCCATTGATCTATTTGTCTGTTATTAGGCCAATATCACACTATTTTTATTACTGTAGCTTTATGCTAAGATTTAAAGTCATGTGATAAAAGTCCTTCAGTTTTGTTTTTTCTTCCAAGACCATTTGGGCTATTCTAAAGTTTTTGACTTCTCATATAAATTAGAATCACCTCATCAATTTCTACAAAATGCCTGTAGAAATCGATTAACTTATTTGTTGATTTTCCACATGTTTTCATTCCTTATGACTATAATTTCCTTTAAATTATTAAATATATTATAATAATAGGTGCTTTGAAGTCCTTCTCTGCTAACTCCAATGACTGAGTCATCTTAGGGTTGGTTTTTCTTGCCTGTTTTTCCTCTTGACTAGTGGTCAAATTTTCCTGTTTGTTCACATGTCTCATAATCTCGGATTGTACATTGTGATATATTGTCAAGATGCTGACTATTGTTATTGTTCTCTGAAGAGTGTTGATTTTAGTTTCATTATGCAGTTAGCATGGTTAGACTCAAACTCCAAACTCCATATCCTCTGTGGTGATTAGGATCTGAAATCTGGGCTTAGTCTTTCAGGCTTCCAGTTGTTGTTTTCTACCAGGGTCCTTGGGATCTCCCACACATGTGCTTTCCAGGAGAGCCAAAATTTTGGTGGTGATGGTGGTATGTGTGTACATATATATGCGTGTATTTATTTACCTATCTATTTATTTTTATTTTGGAATTTCTGATGTGGCTTCCTCCCTTATGAATACATCCCTCACCTTTCAGAAACTTTTGCAGTCTTGAAATTCATCTTCTGACTTTTAAAGCTAGCAATACTAAGAAATTCACTAATGTGTGATATATAATATAGGATATCAATAAATACCTGCTGAAGTAAATGGATCTGGCTGAACTGAATAATTTGGCACATATACATAATAATTTGTTTAAATTAATATTAAAATATCCCCTAATATGAGTTGGGGATTCTAGAAATTAAAGAAGTTTAGTACCAGCCACTATTTTTAATACAATAGCTTAAGTTATGTTGGCCACTATTTGTAGACCTGAATTGTTGAATTAGGCTTAAAATGTTAGATTCTTTTTCCTGAGGTATGGCTGCAATTCAAGGTGTTGTCACCAGGTGAAATCTTGTTCCCTGGTTTTAGTCATCCATATCAGTCAACATCTTAAGCCTAGGATTTTAGGACAACACTGAATATATGTCAATATTGATAACCATTTCAAATGAATGCTAGTGACCACCTGGAGTTCAGTATTAATGAACATTCTAAGGTTGAATCTTGCTAAAGCAGGAAAGAATGACATGAGCAAATAGTCCTATTTTCCATAGGCTCTGGAATGAAAAGTGATGCCACAGATGCCATAGGTTTCTTTCTTTGAACCAGACTTTCTACTGCATTGTTTATTGACAGACATAGCCTATGTTACATTATCCAGCTGTTTTATTTTCTCTTGGCTTCAGAAGAGAGCCCAAGTCAATATTCTACCTAATCAGGATGTAACTATTACTTGCTTATATGAATAGATAACTGCAGTTTTAAACTTTAAAAAAGTTCTAAAGAGCAAAAAAGCTCTATTTTTAATTCTTTTGCTTCCCAGCATGGTTTCTAGGAACACATTATAATGAAAAATGGGAACTTGCTGCTTGTGTTATGGAGTTTACCTCTCTGCTGATGCCCTAATTTTACCCTAGAAAAAAATCATAGAAAATCCTTTTCCACAAGCAAAGTAAATTCTCAGAAATATCCAATAGCACACACAGTCAACCCTGGAGCACTGCCAACATTTTGGTAGTGTAATGTTGCATTTAAATATGCTTTTTAATTTTCCAATTATGCATACCCACAGGGAATGCTCTTAGTAGATGTTGCCTCTAGAGAAAAGATCTTATTCCAAACTAAATCAAGAAATCTTGCCAAATTTGAAATAATTTGCTTGGTGATAGAAATTTTAGTCTGCATATTCACTTCCTTACACCTCTAGAAATAAGCTGAGGATATCCAATGTGGGAGTCACTCTCAAATAAGTTTGTACCCTACACATAGTTTCCTTGTAAAACCTTCAGAAACATGAAAGTAAAAAATGTTGACATCTAATTGCTTTTTAAATATAACTAGAGAAAACAAAAGGAACATGACTATTTAACTTTATCTGAAATAAATGAAAACATTTGGAAATGTAGTTGAACTCTATTGCAACTCTTACTCATTCACTCATTTGTTAATACTACAAGAATTTATAGAACACTAAATATGTGCCATACACTATCTTGTATGACAAGGGAGATGCCCAGAGGCATCACAGTAGCTGAGAATACACATATTACTTCTGTGTAGTATGCTGCCTGCTATGATAGAGGTTTGTGCAGTGTCACCTGATTACTTTTGAGAGGTACACACTGAGTTTTTCTTGTGTCAGAAGGTTGTATGAAGGGATTTAGGGGCAGATGCTAATTTCTGATGAATCCTTTCAAGACTCAAACAATGTCACCAAAAACGTGTTCCTTCCTATATTTGACTCTGCTTCCTTGTTATTTATTGGTTCCATTGTAAAGCAAACTTTTTAAACTCAAGATGCATTCTAGCAGCTCCTGTGTCTGTACACTTTCTCATCCAAATCCAAATAGAAAGAGAATATTCACTTTTCCCAAGTTGAAAAATGTCCAGGCATTGAATCTCCAGATGCTTTTATTGGTCTAACTTAGATTAAGTGCCCATTCTTGAATCAGTTGGCATAGCCAGGGCAAGCTGGTGGTGTAGGAACACAATGGAGCTGAGTGTAGGTATACATTTCCTATTCTGAATGTCTTGGCATTGTGGGATATTTCTGGGGAAAAGGGAAGAGGTCATATACAGAGAGTGCCAAAAAAATGTATACACATTTTAAGAAAGAAAAACATTGTATTAAAATTGTAATATTCAACCTATACCAATAACAAAAGATAAACACAAGCCACTTGTGAATCCTGCAATTGCAAGAGGTGCTCAAAATGATTAACTTTTCCAACAGCATAGCAGAAGAAGCAGGACTTGCTGCTGCACGAGGCCTCCTGGGTATTTCCTTGTGTACATCACACACAGGACTATCTTAAACTTATTATGAATGCGTGCAATTGTTAGGCCTGTTGGAGGTTCTCTCATGCCTCCATTGTTGCTGAACTTTCACAACATTCTTGAATTTCAAACACCACTTCAAAATGGTTCTGTGCTCCTCCAACGACAACTGTGCTTCTGCCATTTTCTTTGACTGTCCTGCCTGTCGCATGGTGACACTAGCATTCATTTGATTAATGCTATTTTTTGAGTGAACATTGTACTACCTATTGCTGCCATAATTCAATACAACTTTGAAAAGTAATACGTAGATAGCATCTCTTAAAATGTGTGTCCTTTTTTTGGCACCCTGGTATACTAAGGAAGCAGCCAATGAATGCCAACTAAAATGTGCTCCCTCCTACTTCAGCATGATATTAAGCCCACTCCTCATATCCAGATCCAACTTAACAGAATGCATATAAGAACCTCGGGTAACTGTCTTCTATGTATCTTGTGGTTACCTTCCTGCTGATAGCAGCCAAATTGATGCCAGTCTATAATCTTTCCAACTGAAGCCAACACAGTCACCCAAATAATCAAATGGTTAACTCTGATTTCATAAATTAATTCATTCAATATTTACTCATTGTTTTATTCTGTACTGGGCAGCATTCTAATGTTATTCAACAATAATGTTTACTAAGATATAGTTTCCACACACAGCATATATATTCATTCTAGTGAAGAAGACAAGTAGGAAAATGCAAAATTGGCATACAAGGTTGCTAGTGGAAGTATAAAGTACTAAGGAGCACTTAGATGGAGCCTTTGACCTCGCCTTGGGGCATGTGGGAAGCTTCCCAGAGGAAGTGAAACCTGGAAAATGAATCAAGGGTAAATAGACATTAGTTAGGTGAAGAGGTAGGAGAGCATAATCCCAGTCAGAGGGAAGGTGTATTTTTCACATGCTGAGCCTTGTGCTTCTCTAAGTATTTTGTGACAGATACTACTGAGTAGCTGGTGTCCATTCACTCTTCTCACCAAGTGAAATCCAATTTTATTCTAGACTGAAATGTACCCACTGTTAAATTAATTAAACAAGGAGGCCATTAGATGGAGGCAGCTCAAATGCTGTAGTGGCCTAGTTAAGGAAATCAAGCCTATAAATGCCTTAAGGTTATGAAATCAAAACCTAAAGACAACCAATCACAAACAGTCAAGTAGGCTTTAAGCTATAGCCAGTCAATAATTTCCTGCATTTGCTTCTCCATTTCTTTTCTCTATAAAAGTCTCTCCCTGAGCTCCCTTCTTGTTTGGTGCTGCCCAATTTGAACTGATTTTTGCTCAAATAAACTTTTAAATTGTTTTATGCCTTAGTTTATCTTTTAACACCACTGAAAGATATTTACCTTCCAAGACCTGCTTCTAGTCTTGGAAAAACAAAATCCAAGCCAAACAAAACCAAAACTCACAAAGAAAAAAATCAAAACCAAAAAAAATAAAAAATAAAAAATCAGTTTTTCTATAGGCAGTGATACAGAGCTTCAGGAAATAACTCCACTAGGTGAAGAGATTTTCAAAGTTCATTTCAAAACTAACAAAACAGATATTAAAACTTGTTGTGAAACTAACTTGACTAACCAAAATTTATGTTTCCACAATTTTTCCTCGTTTAGCTTTGACTTTAATATTGTTTAAAATTCGTACTTGCCCAGAGAACTTGTTTTATCCTGACAATTCAAACCCTTTCAAAATGCTCAATGAATGCTCTCAAATATTCAAATAAAAAGATTTTGCATTTCAGTGTTTTGAGTCATAGGTGTAAATGATCTCTAAAGTCCATTAAAGCCTTACCATTTTGCTTGGTAGGCAGGTCTCCTTTTTACTAATGAGGTTTTAGCACAGACATAAAAGGTTAAGTGATTAGTGAGCAAGAGGCTGGGATAATGGAGGTGTGGACTGTTGCTGTTCTTTTTATCCTAAGCTGATATTTGCCTTAACTCGGTGTTTCTTTGCATGACAAATAGCACTCCTCAGACTCGATTAAAGATTTCAGTGAGGTTCATTCAGTCAGAGGCCTTTGCTTCCCATAATTTTTGTAACAGAAACAAGTCCCCGTTTACTTACTTATTCTTAAAATTGTGTATGTAATGGTAATGCTGCTACCTTTTAAGAGAAAAAAATGCCTTTTATGGCACTAAGTGTATTAAAAGGAATGTGACTTCTGGTATGTGAAAGGTGTTTTAATTTCTTGCACACAGTGATTCATTTGGGCATCAAGTTTAGAAATTACTCTGCATGATGGTGGGAGACAAATCTGAAACTCTATCAGCAATCTTGGATGTGGGAGGAGAGTTGAGAGGAAATCATTAGTAGGTAGTAGATCATGTATTTTGTAAAATGAGTATAAAGACGGTCTACTAAGATCATAGATGCTTGAGTAATCAGTTTCTTGAGGAAATCAAAGTGTTTAGTTTTTTTAATGGATAGGAGCTGTCTCCTGAATTTTTCCGTTTTTCAGACTAACACAGGTGCTTGTGAAATACTAAAAATCCTAACACTGAAGAACTAGAAAAAGCTTTACTTGCCATTTTGTTCAAACTCACTCCAGCTTCCTCGTTCTTTAACTGGTTGTGGAGAAATGAGGTTGTCCTGTCACGTTCTTCAAGGAACACTCCCCAGACTCCTGAGTGTCTAGAGGCAATTGCAGTGGTGACAACAGCGGCTTTGGTGACAGCAGCATCCCAATTCCATGGGGTATCAGACACGGATGCCAGAGATGTTGGTGGGTTCTTTCATTCCAAATGCTAAGTGGGGGTCTTAGTAGTAGTGGCTTTCCTAGTAGGTCAGTTCTGTATTGTTCTATTAACAGCACTCATTCCTGAAGGTTCTACCTAGATACTGCTGAGGAGTCTTGTTCCACAACAATAACAACAACCCCCCCCCCCCAACCCAAACAAACAAAACCACCTGCAAAACAAACAAAATAAAACAAAACAAAACAATAATGACAACAACAACAACAAACCAAAAAACAAAAAATACTATGTATGATTTCTCAGGCCCAACCATAGGCAATTACCTGGCAGACTTCACAGGGAACCCCCGGACCCCCTAGCCCTAAATACACACATAAGATTTGGTGCCTCATATTCTCTAAGGGGTGTTGGAGTCATGGATTGAGGCCCCCTGGCTTACCTTAATGTTAAACATATTTACATTCCTAGCCTAGGAACCTTCCTTCAAAAGTTTCTTTAGGGCCTTCTTGCCCAGGTCCTCTAGGTGCCTTCTTGCTGAGACCTCCTTACAGGGGAGAGGTGGTGGAAACCTTAAAATATTCCCTCCACCCCCTGACTCAGTACTAAGTACTGTCTACTCCCAGCCCTTCCCCTCCCACTCTACTGCCTGCCCCAGGGTCCATAAAATTGCAAGAGCACTTTGTTTGGAGTTCGGTTCACAGTGAGAAGATAGCCACATCTGTACTGGGTCTGCTTCGTGTATTATACTGGCCTAGTGGTCAACCCTCCATCAGTGTACCTTTGCATGGGAAAGAAATGGTCTGCACTTTCTCTGATTTTAGCCTCTTGCTTATATTTTACCACAGTGTTATTAAAGGCTTGATCATTATCTCCATTTTGGCTTGTGGCTTTAATGGGCTTCTCAGACACTTGAGAGCTGAGTTTTCTCTCAAGATCTGCTACTCTGAAAGATCCAGTAGTTTTGTCTAAAATACCTTGTATAAAACCCCTTCCAGTTTAAAAACTCTAGCATGTTTTTTTCCCAGCTGAACCCTGACCATTATAGGATCTGTTGCCTAGAAATGGAACTGATTTGGCTTAATGGCCAAGCAGATATTGCAGGCTAAAAAGCTGGTTATTCTTCTCATAACATGACAGATAATCTGGTAAAACAAATACTGTAATAACTTGAAAGCAAGTGTGGGTCTACTGAATCTAAAGATTTAAGAGAATAAGTTAGAAAAAATCAGAATGTTGGTAGATGATAAATGCTACTAGCATTTTAACCTTATTAGAAAGAGAGAAACTGAAATAAGAGTTAGCTCACTTGCAAGCAGCAATGAAAATAACACAGGTCTGCTAAGGGTGGCTTTTCCTGGCTGTGGCCTGCAGTTAATATTGACTGATAGTCCAGTATTTTGGGGCTTCACAAGTTGGACAAGTCAATTGCTCTGTATCTCAGAGTGTAAGAGATAAAATTGTAATCTCTTACTAAAACTTCCAATAAGTGTTTTTGGCCACTTATTGGAAGTGGCCAACCCAGTGGACAGAATAAAGGTATTGCTTTTGAAAGTAAGCTTATTGCTTCAGATGGCATCACTGATGGCCAATCATAGAGACCAGTGTCTGACACATAGAAAGGCTCAATACTAGTTATTGTTATCATTGTTTTATTGAACTTAGAATAAAAGGGCTATGAGAATCTTGGGAACCTTGTTTAAAAAAAAAAACTTAATTTTAACCAAAAATTATTCTAATAGACTATATGTCATTTGAAGATTTGTGGGTGATGGAGAAGATCTATGATGCTGTTTTCTAGTTACTAATTCAATAGAGAAAAATTAAATGACCACCAAACACATTTAATCTATGAAGTCTTCATCTTCGAGCAGCTTATCAACCTATTTAGGTAGACCAACATGTTGCACATTATTCTAGAATCTACTATATGGATGCTGTTACAGAACTTCAAAAAGCATTAAGTCGGGTGTGTGTATTAGTCTGTTAGTGCTACCAAAACAAAATACCACATAATGAGTGGCTTAAACAACAGAAATTTATTCCTCACAGTTTTGGAGTTGGTAAGTTCCAGATCAATGTGTTGGCAGATTTGGTATCTCCTGAGATCTCAGGATAATGTCTTATAGACAGCCAGTCCTTATCTGATAGGTTAGTTGTAGGTTAAACATCAGAATATGGTTGTCAGAAAATGATTAGCAAACTTAACAAACTATAATATTTAAAAGCAGACAAGTGAAATCACATATTTTTATTAAATGCAAGCAAAAGTTGGGGAGAAAATGGAATTTGCAAACTGAGGATAATTAAAAAACATATGTAAGAATTGAGGGAAGAGAATCTCTTGATGTAGTTTGACTTAGTAGTCAATGTTATCAGATTTTAATTTAGATCTTATTTGAAAAATCACTTTCAAAAGGTTAAGATGTGTGATTTTCCATTAAACATCTAGAAAGTCTAAGGCTTTCTTCAGACTTTGGACTAAAATAGTGGTTTACAACATTTGACAATGTCTGGAGACATTTTTGATGATCACAACTAGGGGAAGGGGTGTGGTATTGGCATCTGATGGATAGAGGCCAAGGATGCTGCTAAAGGTCCTGCAATGCACATACCAACCACCACAAGCACTTATCCAGCTCAAATTGTTATTAGTACAGAGATTGAAAAAATACTGCATGAGAGTCATGGACATTTCCAACATGTTCCTGGTTTTCTGTATTGCTTCTGCCTCTTAAAAAGCCTTTGCAATGTTTATGTAGGTTATATAGGTTAGTGCATGCACTATATTATTTTTGCTCTGTCAGCTGAGAGGGCCTACACCCCAGGAACAATGAACATACCTAGTGCCCAGATCTTGGTTTCTATGTCCATTCTCTAATAAAAGGAACCAAGAATCCTCGGAGAAATGACTGATTCTAAGACTGGTGCAAGAAACACACAGGATATATACTAATATAAGATGTTAATAATAGCGGATACTGAGTAGAAATTCCCTATCTTTGCAGTTTTTCTACAAATCTGTTCAAAAGTAAGGGGTTGTTGTTTGTTTGTTTATTTGTTTTTTAAGTTTTTGCCCCAGAGATACAATGTAACTCTGTGTTTTGGTCTATTATGAACTGAGGGTTTGTGTCCCTCCCACCCCCAATTCATATGGGGACTTTGAGAGGGACTTAGGTTTAGATAAGTTTGTGAGAGCGGAGCATCCACTATAAAAAAAGAAAGAGCTCCCTCTGTCCACCTCATGAGGACACAGTGAGAACGTGGCCATCTGCAATCCAGGAAGAGGTCCCTCACTGAGTACAGAATCTGCCGGCACCTTGGTCTTGAATTTTCTACCTCCGGAACTGTGAAAAATAAGTGTTTATAGTTTAAGCCATCCAGTCTATGATATTTTGTTATAATAGCCACAGCAGACCAAAAGAGGGCCCATGGAAGCTTCGAGGCTAGGCTTCTTCTGGAAAAGCCCATTTAGTATTGGAGGAAGACTCTTGTCCTATGGAAAACGTCAGATTCATTTTAAACCAAATTTCAATAGGGGGTAAACTGGGTTTCCTAGTGATTTACTTTTATTAGACACTTTTCAAACAATGCAGAAAATAGATTCATCTTTTCTCAGTCAGTCATAGAGATGGCAGTTTCAGACAAATGACTACCTCCTTGCATAGCCAATATGCTTTGATCTGCAATAGTAACAACCTCAGGATTGTTGCTTTGAAAATGTCCTAAACATATCTTTCGAAAGTAAGCACTTTTGACTTGTACTATTTTTGTACAAGGTATGTACAGCTCAGGGCAGAGATTTAATTCATTAGCCTGAATAAACTGCTTTCAGAGCACATTGCTTATATTTCTATTAGGATTCATTTATTTGCATTTTACATAATAATAATGATGGTAATCTTGCGTATTAATGCCTGGTGATGTGCTAAACCCTTTCCATGCATTATCCCCTTTAATCCTCACAGTACCTAAGAAGAGAGCATCCTGGTTTGTAAATGGGAAAATTAAAGCCGAGGAAAGGTTAAGTAATTTGCTTAAGGTCTCCTGCATAATGAATGGCAAAACTGGATTCAATCCCAGATCTGCATGACTGCAGATCCTGAGCTTTTCCTCTAGGTTATAACACTTGTTATTTATGTACCAATGGCCCTCGAGAAGATTTGAATTCTTTGGGAGTGATAACTATTTTGTCCATTTTTGGATCCCCAAACATAATTTAGAACCATATCTGGGAAAGGCGTTTACTGTATTTGTTCTTAATTTTTCCTTAATACGTAAGCTTGGTTGCTTGACTTAGTCACATAGAAGAATAATCCACCCAATTATTTTCAACTTCTTAAGTAATCATAACTTTTATGGGTAATCAATACTGCCAGCAGCCTGAGCTTACAGAATTATAGGGAAGAAAAACTCACTCCTACTTGAAATCAGATAGTACTTCTTGTGCTACTAAAACTCAGTTGGGTTGTGGCCCTGAAATACTGCTTGGTATTCATTTTACCTGGGCTGGGAAAGCCGTTCTTGTCCTGCTTCTTAAAACTCAGGTGGAGGAGAGGGTGTCTTTAAGAGCTCTTGTTGCAAAGCATGTGCAATTATTATTGTTTGTATATAGATTCTGGAGGATGACCTTGTTGCCTAATATCTCAAGGCCCATCCAAATGGCTACAAGACATCAGGCAGCTCTCTATTTTGAAGGAGCAGTATAGCATGTCATAATTTTGTAACTTAAAATATTTGTATATTGAGAACCATCAGATTAACATGATGAGAATTGTATGTCGGGTTCTATGGATTTATTTGTAATCTACCTGATAAAATGAATCTGATACTAAGTACCATTCTTCCTGTATTTGAAGAGGTGCTTTGTTATACAGATGTGGTGTGGATTAGGTCCCACTTTCCTCATTATCAAAAGAGGACAATGCCTTTGCTGTAGCTAGTAATGTTCTAAGTGATGTGGCACCTCTTCAGGTTTCTGAAGAACTCACAGCTAGAGCACACTCCCTAGTCCATGCTTCTCTCTCTCTCTGGCCTAACAGAGAGTTGAAATTCATGCAACTCTTTGAACAAGTTGAATTAAATTGCTTATATCCTCGTCACCTATATTAACTCAGGCATCCTTGTGCAATCATAGTACTCAATGTTCAGGACTCACAATGAAGCCAGTGCCTGGGCCGTGGTGAGTGAGCGTTGCAGACTTGAAGTCCCAATTTCTAGTCCCCGTTTTGCTAGAAAGGCCTTGGCTTCTTACTATGCAAAATTCAGAGTGGGCGATCTGTGCATCTAACATTTTATAGTCCTAAAATTGTATTGTAGAAACTCAGACATGCAAGGCACCCCACAGTCTGTGAGGCTTTTCCAACTCTGATTTTAATAAGAAGTTTGAATTACCATAGTTCTGAGTTCTGGAAGGAACATAGTTGTTTGAAAATAACATATGTACCTAGGTTGGGAAAGATTTATATTAAGGAAGATGTATAAATTTGCTCTTATTTACAATTTTCACAGAAGTAAATTAATAGTAGGACACTCCATGAATCTACTTAGTTAAAAATAATTCTTTGCCTCAATTAAGAACCTCTTTACTTAGTTGACTGTCTGCCATTAAAAGGCCTTTTTATTTGTTTTTTTTGTTTGTTTTCTGTTTTTCCATGTGGGTAGCTCCCTGGCTGGGAATCGAACCCAGGCCGCAGGGCTGACAGCACCAGCACCAAAGCCTTAAGCCACTGCACCATCAGGGAACTAAAAGGCCTTTTTAAAGCTTTTGCTCAAGTACTGACTCAGAAAGTGCCCGTTTTGGAGGTGCATCCTGGTTCTCGATGCTCTCATTTGGAGAAACAGATCTACCTGACAAAACCAACCCATGGAAAGCACTGGACTATACCACGGGTGTGGGAAGGTGATAGAGCAAAGGGCAGTTGGGGAAATGATGGTCAGACAGGGTTTGAAGGTGCTGATGGCATTTAACCTATGCATTCAAGGTCATCCTTATCAAAATCCTAACATGCCTTTTGTAGAAATTGACATGATGATGCCTACATTTATATAGAAATATGTAGATCCTAGGCTAGCTAAAATAGTTTTGAGAAAAAGAATAAAGTTTAAGTGAATTATACAACCTAATGTCAAGACAATGTACACTAGACACCATGATATTTATGTAAGGAAAAACGTAGAACATAACAGAATAAAGAGACTAGAGATAGAGCTATACATATAAGACCTATTGATTTTTAACAAACTTTAAGGTAATTAAATGGTGGAAAAGTTTTATTACTTTAACAACTAATACTGAAACAACTGCATATCCATACATAAAAATAATTAACCTCTACCTCATGCCATACATAACATTTAATTGAAATAGATTATAGATCTAAACATAACAGCTCAAATTATACAACTTCTAGAAAACAGGAGACTATCCTTGTGAACTTTGGGTTGGCAGACTTTTTGACACGATGTCAAAAACACTAAATATTAAAAATATAAATTACACTTATCAAGATTGAATTCATCTACTCTTCAAAAGGGACTGTTAAGGAAATGAAAAGATAAGCCATGAATTGGGAGGAAATATTTGCAATATATTTACCTGATAAAAGATTTGTATCCAGAAACAATCTATATAATGCCTAACTGTAACCTAAGGAGAAATAACATAATTTTAAATAAAACATCTGTTACAATGCATAAGTGAAGTAGTCAGATGCTTGCAATCAGAGGTAAAATCATTCTATATGTGACAGCTGAGAATTCAGAATGACACCAGGAAGACAGTTACTGTCTATGACATGATTTTCTGAAATGAAAAACAACTATTGTGAGTCTCTTAATAAAACCAAGTACTCGGTTATATTTGTTTTCATGGTAGTTGAATCCTGGAGATTTCAATGCATATTAAAATTATGCAAACATACTTTGTGTTTATGTGTAAAATGCAGTTAAGTTCTCAGCTTGGATTATTTACAGATCGCCACCCACAAGAAAATCCTAGGGTACATTCAAAAGTTGCACAAGCTACAATTCTTCGATGTGTGAGACTGTGCAACTCATTGCAAACACCAAATAATGAACACTGTTAGGGTTCCTTAATCGTTATGACAACCAAAAAACTCCCCCTTCAAATTCCTAAAATGTCCCCTGGGGGAAGTACCATCCCTGAAGGGAACCATTGTTACATTAATGCAACTAAGAAAAAGAACAAGAGTTCCTGGCTCAGGTGGTACCTGAATGGGGTCTGTTCCCACTGCCTCACTTCTCCCCACAAATGAATGCATAAATAAAGGCCTATCAGCTTCTGTGTGTCAAAATATTTATTTATTTATTTTAGAAATAAGGATGTTCTTCTAGCAAAATGATGATGATCATCTTTGCTGAATGGTTGCCTGGCACATATAAAGAAGCTAGCAGCTGCTTCCTTGGTTGGTTGCCCATAAAAGCTGACAAATTGAATACTTTCAACCTTGACAGTGAATGAAATATACAGAGAGAGGTGCCAGATTAAAAGCTGGTCCCTGCGAACACTTTGGCACAGATGAAAAGAGCCTTCAGGCCAGACCCATGGGTCCTCCTGAGGTTTGAGTTAACAATGCCTGGGCCTTTCCTCCCTCCTGATTTGAAAAATGCCCTCAGAGCTTCTGAATTTTGGTCAGGGCTGTGCAGAGAGGCTCTGCTTTCTAGAGTCACCTCTTCTTGACAGGGATCCAGAAACAGTGCTTCTCTTGGCTGTCTGTGGTCACTAACATAAATCTCATGGTTTTCATTTGCTGGTGCTACTGAATAAACCAGTTAAAAAATTACGTGGCTTTTCAATCAGGCTTACAGATTCCTTCATGCTTTTGATACAAATACACTTGAACTCCAGTCTCAATGTGATGCAGATAGTCTCTCAGATGGTTTAAAAAAAGGGGGGGGGGGGAAGCAGACAATTTCAGAAATATACTGTACAGCCCCTACTTTGAAAATACCATTTCTGATTGGGAACTTTCAGCACTCTCTGTCATAAAAAATAGTGACTCATTCCAAGCGTTTTTGCAGATATTAAAATCTCAGTCATATCTATCCAACAGAGTCAAGCAAGCGAGAAAATGATCCCGGATGATGGGGAAACATTCCTTTCATTCCATCTAGAACCAGGACAGAGCGGTGATTTGAAAATCCAGTGCATATGCCATTTATGAAGAGAGCATTGTCATTTCCCTTTACACATTAAAAACATTTGTCACGGATGCATTATAAGTCAGGGCTGGAGGGGTCCATAAGGTGTCACTGAGAACTGATCTGATCTGATCCTTAAATTTCCTTGTAATCCATCATATAGACTGAAACCAACTCTTTGCTCTTTGACAATGAATAAGATTTATAAACACAGTAAACCTGGGAGTCCCTGATAGGGGTAGAACCTAGACTCCTGCCTTTTGAAAGTGTTCTCCCTTAAATATTAGAATTCTTTTCTTCTGGTTCTCAACACCCTCAGTTCCTGGGTTGTTGTGGTTTCCAGACTTAATGCCATCATGATTATTTTTATTTGCATAGGAATCAGTTTGTGTAAGTCCTTCTTAAAAACTGACTTCTGGAAATAAATATAGTTCCTCCAGGTGTCTTCTGACTGGTGAATAACAGAACGACTTTCCTGATTACTTCCCTTGGTGGACCAATACCCTTTCCTTTTAGTTTGAGAGGTGATTACTTATGGAAGGGACTTTTTTTAAAATTCATTTTTATTGATAGACTTTTTGGGGTGACATCTGTTAGCCAGAATTACATAGGTTTCAGGCATACAGTTCTACAGTGCATTGTCAACTTGTTGGATAATAATTTCCCCTCCTAATGTGACTTCTCTTTCCATCACCCTATATCTAGCTTCCCCTCCCTCCTCTCCCACCCCCTCCCCTTTCTCCGCATCACATCGCATCGCATCGTATCCCCATCAGAAAGGGACCTTTTTAATTCAAAGCAAGGGCATTAAAGGGAATCCAACTTTGTAAAGCTGGCTGAAAAACAATCTCTGTCATTTTCCTGCTGGTGTCTTCCCTATCTAAAGTGAGCAAGAGGGACTGGTAGGGAGATGTAAGTAATCAATTTTTTTAAAAAGGGCACCTTGATTAATATTAGCATTCTGGTCTTTAACAGTCAGTCATTGTATCAGCTAATGAGAACCATAGCTGGAAGATTGAAAATATTATCAGGACATGACCAAACATTGGAATAAAACAAGACACCTCTCAGTTGTGTCTTATTAGATAGGCTCATCCCTATGGGGATGCACAGTGTCATACATGTCACAGGAGACAATCTTCACAAAATGCTGCTGAGCAATACTGTTCAGTGAGGTTGGATTAGCAATCCCACCTGCCTTTGCCACGCTGCAAGGAACCGTGGCTAGATTGAAACAGCCTAAAGCCTTAAATATGGGGGAAATTAATTGTCTAAAATCTTGGTGTGTTGTAAATAAAAGCCAGGGGAAGTGTATTAGGTTAGATTCAGCCTCTTACATTGTAGTGTCTAATCTTACACCAAGAAATTTTTGTCATTGTGTGATATGTTCCAAAGAACTTGTAGGGTTAAGAATATGTAGGCACTTTATTTTTCTCTTTTTCTTTGAACTATTGGGACTCAGGAAGAAAGTGGAGCTTATCATAGACTTGAGTACATAGCAGATGATCATCATCAATTCATGCAAGGCTTTAGTCTTATTTATTTCATTTTCCCTTCTAATAAATTTGCTTTGTATTCATAAATATATACACATATATACTTAAGTATATATGTGTATCTATAATATACTTAAATATATATATATGTACACACACACACAAATGTACACATATCCTTGTAACATACATGGTTTTGATTTGTGTGTGTTTTAATTTACACAAATGGTATTGCACTAGAAATACCACTGTAATAGTTCGCTCACTACTTACAATGTGTTAAAGGTTGGTCAACATTATTGTATGTGCATCTAGATTTTTAATTCTTACAGCTCCATAATATTCCATGATATACAATTACCTCATTTTACAAGCTTCATCCTAGAAACAGACATTGGGCATTTCTCCTACTCCTTTCACTATAAACAATGTCACCGTGAACATCCTTGAACACATACCCTTAAGAAGCTGTGAGTGAGATTTCCTGAGATGTATTAATAGATTTCCAAGAGTGGCATCATAGAGTCATCATATAGCATACAAATATTTAATTTTCCTAGATATTATCATACTGCTTTCTAGCATGACTAGGTAAATTAATCGTTATTCCCATTGTCAGTGCATGAGTGTTCAGGTCCACAATTCCCCAACGTTAAGTATTACTCGTCTTCCTTATTTTTGCATTCTGATAGGTATACCTTGATTTTTCATGGTTGCTTTAATTAGCATTTTTCTATTATTAATTGTGACTTTGAGTATCTTTCCTGGACTTGTTAGGTGAGCATCCTCTGGTTTTCTCCTGTGCTTCCTATCTTTTTCTTTATTGTTGAGATCTTTTTAATAATCTAAGTATTACTTTCTTATCAGTTTTAAAAATAGCAAATATCTTCTCCCAGTCTCCTGTCTGTCCATCCTTTTATAATATTCTTTAGGAAATTCTGTGTGATTTATGGTTTTATGTTTACATTTGGGTTTTTAATTCATTTAGTGCTCACTTGGCATGTCATTAAAAAGTAAGGGACCAGTTCTATTTTTCTCAATATGGTGAGCTGGTTTTTTAATATTTTTATTATTTTTTATAACGTCATTGACTAAACAATTTATCTCTCCCTCATGCTTGTGGTACCACCTTTATTATACATCAAGTATTCCAATGTGCAGGGGTCTATTTTTTATTTCTTCCATTGTGTTCCCTTAGCCTCGTAGCCTAAACAACCCATTTTTCTTTTTCTATATCAGTGTCATATATTTTTTAATCTCTATGACTTAGTATTATAATATATGCTGATGGCTTATAGGATTAGTCTTCCTTCTTCTTCGTTTTCAAAGTTGACTTTGGCTAAAGTTTATTCCACGTAAACTTTAGAATGAGTTTATTTAATCCCTCCAGCTGTACTTTCTATTTCTACTGTGTTGAATTCACAAATTAATTTGGGAGATAATTGACCTCTATGTCATATAATTATCCCATTTTTTCTATCATTCAATTTATTCTAATTTCCTTCATGTCTTTGAATAAAGTTAAAATGTTTTCTCTGAAAAGTGTTATATATTTGTTATTAGATTTGTTGCTATACATTTTACATTTTTTGTTGCTATTGTTAATGGTATGATTTTGAGACCAAGTCCATTTTGTGAAATGAATCGGTAAGTCAAAACGTCTTATATGTGGGAAACATCCTGGCAAGACAAGTTGTCCCTTAGCAACCCACATTTGTCCCAATTCCTATAGGAAATCCCCTATTTTTGCAACAAAGACTTCTTTTTCTGACTAAACTTAGACTGATTCACATTAATAGACCCACAGTGACAACTTTTATTTGGATATGTGAAGAAATTTTTAAGCTCTTTTAATTAAAATTGTTCTTGAAGCATAGAAAATTTCTTTACAAAGATGTAGAAATTAGTAGAGTTAAGAGAGAAGTAAAGTAAGTTTGCTGGGCTTGGCAAATCTCTGGGGAAATCTATGTCCTAGATATAGGTATAAATATATTGGCATTAGTTAATTTCTTTATATTTTTCATGATTAAAAAAAAGAGAATGGTGGTGCTATTTAAATTTTTTTCTATCCCAAAGCCACAAGAGACAATTCTAAAATTATGTACTTAATAAATAGGATCTTCACATCTTGCAAAACCAAGCAATGTGTTAAATGAATAATATGTTTTATTGTGGTTGAGTGCATTACTGGCCCAAATTCTTCACTTTTTCTGATATTTATGCCTTTCCATGTAATTGTGTAGTTCCCCTCAGTCATAGAAGTAGTGTATACTTCCTTATCATCTGACTTGGGGTTCTACCATATGTGAGTTTTTGGTAGATGTGATATATAAGGGTTTGGAATGAGCTCATATAAAAGAAGCTGTTTCTTGTCCTTCTGTCATCATCACAGGAAGAAAATGAGAGGGCTCACTTGCTAGTCTGAGGACCTTGAGTCCTGTGGTGCAGAGCCAGTTGGCCATCTTACAGACTGGCTGCTGGGTAGAGCTGCCCAGCCCAGCCCAGTTTAGATTAGCTGACCTGAAGACACCTGCACAAGCTCCCAAGCTCAGGTTAGCAAAGCTGTTCTAGGTACCACAGATGAATCACAGCCTTCTCTGCTGCCCTAGAAGACTGACAGTCCATGAGTGCAAATGATTACTGTGCTAAATCACTGAGTTTAGGGTGGTTTGTTAATGTAGCATTATTGTTCAACAATACCAATTGGTAATACATGCAATAATACTAATTGATAATATACCATGATAAAACTGAGTTTTTAACAAGATTGCCATCTTGGTTTAGCTTTAGAAACCTTATAAAGATAATTTACCTTATCTAGATAAATGTAAAAAATATTTAATAAAATTCATGCCCTCTCATTAAAAAAAAAAAGCTAAAACTTTTTTGCAAATTAGAAATAGAAGGAATTTCATTCATTTGATCAATGGCATACACCAAAAACTTTTAGGAAACCCCACAGTTAGTGGCAAGGATTTAGAAATATTTTTTTTAGAATCAAATGAAAATAAAATTTCTCATTATTCTATTTCTGTTCAATATTACAATGGAGGCCTATCAGTATATTAAGAAAAAAAAAACAACAAAATTTTGAGAAGAAAAGTGGAAAGAAGAAACACACTCTCATTATTTATAATTGAATATGATTGTCTTCATAGAAAACCTAAGAGACTCTACAAATTTTTAGAGTCGATAAGAGAGTTTGTTAAGGTTATTGAACATAATTTAAGAAACAAAAATAATTCGGTTTTCTATATACCAGCAGCAAAAATTTAATAAAATACAAATATATATACTATACTCACAAATGTAACATACCTATGAATGAATCTTCAAAAATCAAAACAATCCTGAGAAATTTATAAAACTTTACTCAACAGTATTTTAATTACATGTGCATGAATAATAAAATTTAATATCATCAATATATCAGTTCTTCCAAAATTATTTCATAAGTCTGTACAATTTCAAAATAATAATAGAAAAATTGGCAAATCTTTGTCAACCTAAATAAAGCATGGACTTTTATTAGTAATAAGGTATCAACATTGGTTCATTAATTGTGATAAATGTACTATTTATCAATAGTACGGGAACTCAGATATGGGGTAAATAGGAACTCTCTGTACTATCTTCTTAATTTGTCTATAAATCCAAAACTCTTCCAAAAAAATAAAATCTATTAAAAATGGGGGGAAGCAAAAATAGGTTTTATACTGCAGATTTTCTCAGAGGTGTCTCTGTACTAAGACAGCATTCCACAGTTTTCAAGAAAAATAAATAGAAAATATGGCCCTCTGCTTTTTCCAGCTCAGTTTAGGATTCATCCAAGTTAAATCTGGAACATCTGTATTCCTAAATAGTGATGACACACGCAGTGATAGCTATAGACATAAAAGGCATTTTGTCTTATATATTTGTCTCCTCAATAACATTTCCCTTGTTCTTATACTTCCTCCTTTCCATATATAATAAAAAGTGAGAGATGGAGTAGCTAAAAATAAATGAAATAAAACAAGGCTAAAATAAGCATTTATAGTGAAAACTTGCAAGTCTGGCTGGTATACCATCCAAAAGAGGTGCTTTGTGTACATTAAAAATAGTTAAGGGCAGGACAAAGCTCTGCTAAAATGAGTCTGAGGTTCTCTGTAGGGAAGAATTCGCAAAGGGAAGGTTTGCTGCAGAGTGGCCAGAGGGTGAGGCTAATGGCCCCATTAGAAATATTATGAGTCTTTAAGCTCTTGCCCTTCACCCTGCTCTTCACCTTGTCTTACTGCTGATGTGTCCAGTGTCTCCTACACCCGGTACAAACACTGTAATCACTGGTGACGGGCTCGGCCACTTCCTCCTTTGCAGCTTTGCTCCTGAGACACCCAATACACTGGGACATTTGCCTCGTGAAGGTCTTATCAGGACTGCTGAGTGTGTAAATGACTTGGGGGTTAAAGGAACGTTCCTCTGGTTGAAATGAAATCATCACTGGAATGAGCACAGACTTCACCACGTTCTCGTTTCCATTTTCACACTGTGACACGATGTGGCTGGCATGACATATACTCTGTTACTGTGCCAGGTTTAGAAGATGTCCTAGCCTACAAGAAGGTGTAGCAAAGGAAAAGTTTGGCAAAGAGATTCTGCCTTTAGGTAGACTACTGAAGAATAGATGACACTTATTACTTACTATGTTCCAAGCACCACATGAAGAGCTTTTCATTTGTTAATTCATTTAATTTCACAACAGCTCTATGTACCTATTCAATAGTTGAGAAGTAGATTGCCCCAAATCACAAGGCTGGGAACTGTGGAGGTAGATTTCTAACTTAGCCAGTTTGTCTCCTAAATAGTGATGACACACTACCACTGTGTATGTCTCCCAACACAATTTGGGCTTCAGTTTTCTCTTTTACAACATGAAGTCAGGAATAAATAATTGAAATGAAGTCCTAGTTATTAATTCTCCACTATCCCCAAAAGGCATAAACTTTTGAGAGAGGTGAGAGATAAAACTATTTTTTTAAAACAATCAATGTATTCCCTTTGACATTACGAAAGGATTTCACTGCTATTAAAAGAATCAACTGTCTAACAGAATAAAATGCTGTTAGACTTTCAAATGGGATTGTGCTTTATGAGGAATATGTTTATCAAAACTTGTGACTTGCCATGGAAATCTAGAAATAAATATGCTCTCATTTTCATCAAATGAATGTGATTTGCTTGATACAATTATGTCTAACCAGACAAGACTGAGAGATGCAGTAAATAACATTTTAATCTAGATAATCTCAGAGTGATGCAGTTTTTTATTGTTGAACATAAAATTAATAAGCATACACAAAAGGGCCAACTATTATAAAATAAATGACTAAGAGGGGTTTGATTACTGCTAGGGAGTAATTGGGTACATGTAATTAATGGCTGAGGAATGAGAGGAAAGCAGGACATTATTTAAAGTTGAAGCTTGTGCTTTGGTTGGAGAAGGTACAAGTCAGTCAGAATTGAGGGACATGTAGATGTTTCCCTGTGGGTCCACATTCAGCGATGTTTCCAGTGAGGGTTTGTCTTTTGCCATAAGTGATAAGACTGCTGGTGGGGGTATAATCTGCTGCAATTATTTTGGCTCCTTTGTTCCTCTCTTCCCATCCTGTCTTGGATGCGTTCCCATCAGATTTTCTTAGTCCTCTTCTTTGTGCATCCGCAGAATTGGACATAGCTGTGCAGGCTTGCCTTTAAAACACCTTTATTTCTTGGCTTCTGGCACACTCTTTGTTCTCTGATCTCACTGCTCCTTTTCAGTCTCCTCCACTGATTCTTTATCACTTTGACCTTGCCCAAGTACAACACAAAAAGAATCATGCTAAACAGTTCTCAGCAGAAATGCATGGGTCCGGCAGAAGTAACACCCAGACTTGAGTAATAATTTTATTATAAAATCATAACCATACATGCTTATGGTTGTACAAATAATGCCCACCTTTGATCTTGTAATTGATACCAAATCTTTTATTATACAATCATAAACAGGTATGGTTATGATTTTGTAATAATATCATAACTCAAGTCCGGGCGTTACTTCTGCCACATGCTGCATAATGTGTATCGGTGCTTTGAGAATGTCTCAACATTTTAAAGTGTTAGATGAATGTTCTCAGAGGCAAAATACAGTTGGGAACTACTTTACACAGTTTTGCCAGCGAGGTGGAGAAGTTGCAGGGAGCTGGTAGTCATACATCAGAAGTGGGCCTAGTGATGCACATCCTAGTACAATCTTAGGCCAATGGAACAGTTCTCAGGTTTGCTTTCTTAATCTATTCTCACCCCAAAAGTGATCTCATCCAGCCACATGACCTTACAGTACTTATACACACATAATCCCAAATTGATATTTCCAATCCATGCATTTACTTAAATTCCAAAATCCTGTATTAACCCACCTAATTGAGCTTTTTCCACCTAGAGAGATGCCTGTCCAAAATCAAACTCCTAATTTCCAACTACCTCCCAACTAATTCTTCCCACCAATTTCCCCGTGCCATAAACAGAAAATTTGTTCTTCCAGTTGTTCAACCTTGACTCCAATTCCTCATCACATTTGACTTGTTTTCATGAAATCTTTTCATCAGTACCCTCATAGTATATCCAGAATATAACCCACTGCCATCATTTCTTCTGCTACCATCTCAGTCGGTGCTACATTATTTCTTTCCTAAATTACAATCACTTCCTAACAGTTCTTCTGGTTTCTATCCCTAACATAATAACCAAAGCCAGATCATATTATTTCTCTGCTCAAAACTTCCAATGGCCTGCTTAGCTAATCAGAGTTAACTACATATTTGTTTCTGTGATTGACAAGGCCCTGCTTTATCTGGGCCCTGTTTCAACTCTAAGCCTTTGTTTCTTGCTTACTTTGCTCTAGTTACATTGGCTTCTGTCACAAACATCAGTCATTTTCCCTCCTCAGAGTTTCTGCATTTGCTTTTCCCTTTTCTAAGTGACATTACCCTACATCTTTGCAAGGTTTGGCCCCTTATCATGTCTTCTCTTAATAGTGATCGTATAAAAAATAGAAATTCCTCTGTTTCTCCTTCTTTCTCCACTTTATATTTCTCCTTAGCAGAATACTATCTGACATATTTCACAGTTACTTGTACCTTCATTGTTTATCTTCCCCTATTAGAATGTATGCTCCAGCTTAGCAATTATGTGACACCACAGGTTGCTTAATCTTTCTAAGTGTCAATTTTCTCATCTATAGAATATCACCATGACCTCATAAAGGTGTTGGGAAATTAAATGACATGATGCATGTAAAGCACTTAACACAATACCTGGGACATTATATGCACTCAATAATTAATCAAGGCTTTTTTGCCACTCACAGTTAACTATGTCCCAACAGCTTGGTGATGCATAGAAGGGTTCTAGTGATATAGGTGACTTACTCTGTATAATAATTACCGATTCTGTAGGAAAACCATTTTAAATTTAGTGTCCTCCTGGAGCTGGATCAGTAGCTTAATCAGTAGCTAGATCAGTATTCTCCCTAAATGAAATAGTAGAAGGTTCTAGTGAAGAATTAATTATAACCACATCTGTATTAGTCTGTGGGTTAGAGGTAAGGTATTATATAAGCTATAAAAAGTTGTACTTTCAAACCACCACCAGTGGGCAGCTGGTCTTGGGAGCTCACTGAGTTTGAGGGAGCAAAAGATTCCAATTTGAGGTCTGGCCCTGAAGGCCAGAGACTTGTCACAGCCAACTCCGCTGCTAAGGTTTTCCATATCCTATTTGAGCAAGTGAGTGAATTTGGGTACAATTGGCTAGACCTTAAGAACTTTGAATGGAAGAATACAGATAAAATATTTGTTTGTTTTTTTAATTGCTTCAGTGAAACTCTTTATTCTGCCATTCCAAATTCTCCCACTCAGAATCACTTTGGCTTACTTCATTAGTTGCTTGGGCTGCATTCCCAACAGGGTTGTGGCCCTTTCTTCTGTGCCTTGATCCCTAAGACACACACAAATAGCATCTGTGGTAACTCAGACCTTTGTCCCCTTCTATCTCCTCATGGCCTTGAACACTCAGTGGAGAAGCAGGATCCTGCTAAACTGGCTGGCCAAAGGAACTTTCTGGTGTGCTCTTTGGAAACAAATGTATTTCAACTCAGACAATGTTATTGGAATATTCACCCAGGGCTATCAGATAGTGAGGCATGGCAGGGAGACCAGGAGGCTTCTAGGGGTGCTGAGCAAGAGGCTGGTCTACCAGGCATTTCCAGCTGTTAGGTCTTTACTTTTGCAATCTCTTCTGCTTCTTTGCACTATTTCCATCAGACGTAATTATGCTCATTGTTCAGGACTCAGAGTCAGCACTATTTCACGTCTTGATTCTCCTTTGATGAACTCTCATTTCACTGAGTTGTATACACTTTCGGTGTACCTGTCCTGTAATCCTTATGTGGGAATTTATGTCACTTTTCTACCCTTGAGGCCCTTCAAGGGGAGAAACCATGTCCACTTCACCTGTGCACATAAGTCCCCCGACACAAATCCTTATTTACTGATGTATTTCTTTCAGATTGGCTGGCCTCACTGGACTCAGTTCTTTTTAATTCTTGGAGGATTTTATTTTCTCGGGTTGGGCTAACAGGATTCTCACAGTATTAGAAGAAATAGCTATTTTCAGTTGACTTTTTGGCCTTTCTCATTCCTCTTGGTCCTAGTCATTTCTTTACAGGGTTCCAAGGATGGATGAAGAATGTTGTCACAGAAGCCCACAAGTCTGTCTTCTTGCTTATGCTTTAGCTTTCTGGTTTTAATTTTGAGGGGCAGGGAAGAGATGCCAACACTTTCAAGGTCATGTCCTTGGAGATGAAAGCACAATAAAGAACCAACTTTAAAACCATTATTTAAAAATGTGCTTAAAAATTCCTACTCTAGGGCCTAATTTTAATCAAATTCTATACTGTTTATTTTTTGGAAAGTTACAATTGATATTTGATTCTAAATCAATATTGGGCATCATATGTATAGCAAAATAATTCACTGTCAGTTAATGACTTCTGAATTTACTGGAATATAAAGTGGTACACAAAATGCTGAGGGACAGCAATGTTTCACTTATTTAGTAAGTTTTACACAATAGGAGATTTTACACATTGGGGGGAGATAAAGATTTAACAACTGAAATGTTCTACTTAAAATCACACTTTCTAACTTCTATAGTTAAGGACTTGGGACAGTTTTCATGTAAGTCATGCCATGTTTCTGAGACATTGACAAAAGCATTTACTCCTGTTTTCTTTCTACTTCTGAATGTTGTTTCAAGCATGTTGGCATCAAAAATATAGGAAAAGCATCACATTCTCTACGGCATTTATCTGACATCAGAAAATATAAAAGATAAGTAGTAAAGTAAGTGAATGCTATAAATAATTTTGAGTCCATTTTTAGAAAAATAACCTCCAAAAAGTTAAATACACATTTTCCTCTCAATACTTTCCTTGCTCCTTAGGGTACATTTTGTCGTTCACTTTCTCTGGGACCTTTTTTTTTTTTTAAATTCATTTTTATTGTTAGACTTATTGGGGTGACATCTGTTAGCAAGGATTACATAGGTTTCAGGCATACAGTTCTACAGTGCATTGTCTGCATTGTCAGCTTGTTGTATAATAAGTTCACCACCCAATGTGACTTCTCTTTCCATCACCTTATATCTGGGACCTTTTATACTTTCTCTTTTTATGGACCTCCAGATACATTCATGGTTAATATTCTGTCTTCCATTTTTTATTTTTTAATCCAAAATTTCTTTTCCTCTCTTTCTCACCTCATGCTTGCCATTTCAATCTAGCACCAGAACCTTGGAGATCATTCAATTCAACCATCTCTTCACTGCAAGAATCTTTCAACACCCTTGAGATCCATTCTCTTCTGCAGCCTTTCTACTTCCAGAGAGGGTTTTCTACCCATGGACACCTCTAGTTTCTCATAAGTTCTTCTTTATGTTTACTTCAAATCTTTTGCCTGTCATTTACCCCTATCGCTCCTAGTTTTGCCATTTGGAGCCATGTGGAACCAATATAATCCCTCTTCCATTAAGCTTTGGATGTCTGCCATATCAAATTGTTCTTGGATCTGTCTTAGACTTTATATCCATGGTGTCTCTAAATTGTTTTTACTTTTTTATTTTTTTAAATTTATTTTTCAGTTTCAGTTGACATACAATATTTTATTAGTTTCAAGTATTCAACAGTGATTAGACATTTATATAATTTATGAAGTCATCACCCCAATAAGTCTAATACCCATCTGACATCATATAGAGTTATTATATTATTTACTGTATTCCCTATGTTATACTTTACATCCCCATGACTCTAAATTGTTTTTGTAAACTAGTTTTGAGATTATCAGCTGGTCATCATTTTGCCAATATCCCTTTAAATAAGGTTCAACATTGCAGGTGTTGTTTAATCTGATAATTCCCATGGAATTATCAATTCCCTTGAATTGAAGTTCCTTAATCTTCCTTTGGCATAAGATTGCATTAAATTTCCTGTCAGTTGTGTCACATCTTAGCTCATAACAAACCATGTGCCCTTCAAATCCACTAGATCTTTTACTCTAGAATTATCTTTAGTTGTGGCTTTCCTGGTGCTTGGAAAATTTAATTCGTGTAAAAGGGGGCTTTTGCTTTGTTAACTGAGATTCATCAATCCAACCAATTGCAGTCATTTTGAAATCATTTATCATCCAATGGGAACTTTAACCTTTTATTTAAAAAACAATTAACCAGGAAGATACATTTTTATTTACTAGTACCTACTCCCTAACCTTAAACCAACCTCTTGATTTTTCACTCAAAAAATAGAAATGCAAGTGAATGAGAATATGATAAGTTAATTTAAGTGAGACAAAAATCTCAAACTCTTTGTTTAAATAAGAAACTTGGTGATCATTTTATGTGACCTCCTTGTAGTTGGGAAAGGAAAGATATGCCTAGAATCTTGCTCTTGCTCAATTAGGAAGACTAATAAATATTTATGCTTTCCAGAAAATAGAACATAAATTTAAATGTTATTATCAGGAAAGGAAATTCACCATTGGGTACAGTAACAAGGCTGGATGGATATCTTTATTTACTCCATCAGCTCCACTTTTTGGCATTCTCTACCCTGGTTTGTGCCCAGGAAGGCTGACCTGTATGAAATGCATCAAGGGTAGTTTGTCTTTTGGCTCTGGTTAAATTCAAGGTATGAGGAATACCCATGGGAGACTGGCGATATGTGGAATAAGAGTGAGGACAAGGTATTAATTCTTCCAGCACCTTCTCTGCTGGGTCTCTAGGTCTTATTTTATCTCTTTACCGGAAGTCTCGCTCTCTCTCGCTCTCTCTCTCCCTCCCGCTCTCTCTCGCTCTCCATATTGCAGTAATAGCCCCACGACACCCCCAACCCCTCCAAATTTCTCACCATCACTTACCCTGGGAACCTACTCCGTCTCTCCTGAATGTCCCTTAACCTTGCCCACACCTTTGTAAATAGTCTCTTCATTAAATTCTCCTCCATTATCCCCCTGATTATCCATCTGTTTCCTGCTTGAACCCTGAGTGGCCTGGCAATCCATCAGCATTACAAATTTTTAGAGGTTGAACGTAACTTGGCGTGAGACACAGCTACTGTGCAGATTCTTCACAATGGGCTTGCCTCCACCAACATTTGTCATGGAATAACTCAGGTCGTCCAGGTTTTCTGTGCATACTGTTGGGAACTCTTCATCTAACAACAATTTCCAACTCATTCAACCTTCAGTTGGATTGTGCTTAGTTGTAAACACTGATGCAAATATGGGCCCTAGAAACCTGTGTTCTATAGTCAGCTGGTAGGTGCTTATCCAGCTAAGCCTCAGGATAGGCTTTTATCAAAATGAAAAAAACAATATGACTAGACTTGCAGACTTTTGAGAAAAAGACAGTGGACCTCAGTGGTCCATGGGTGCTTTCTTAGTCCTTTGGAGTTGTTATAACAAAATACCACAGACCTGGTGGCTTATTCCCCACAGTTTTGGAGACTGGGAGTCTGAGATCAGGGTGCCAGCATGGTTGGGTGAATGCTGTCTTCTGGTTGCAGACTTCTCATCGTATTCTCACATGGCAGATGAGGTAGGGATCTCTCTGGAGACTCTTCCATAAGAATACTTATCCCATTTATGGGGGTTTCAGCCTTATGACTTAAGCACCTCCCCAAAATATCACCTTACTAATTCTATCACCTTTGGGGATTAGGATTTCAACAAATGAATTTTGGAAGATCACAAACATTTAGACTATACTAGATGCCTAGTTTAAAAACTATTGGCACAGTGAATAAGAAAACACGAGCTTTGAAAACATGTTAATCATCAAATCTCACAGTTGTTTCTATGTGTGAATGTGAGATAATAATAGTATCTACTTCATTGTTTGAGGGATTAAATAAAACTTAAAATTAAAAAAAAACAACATAGGCTGGCATTTGAAAGCACTCAACAAACATTTATTAAAAACAAAAATTTTTATTGTTAGTAAAATGAGGTCAACTACCTGTCACATGTCAAAAACAGACACTGGTCCATTGTGTAAATGTACCACAGCTTCTTTATCCATTGTTTATTGATGGGCATTTAGGTTGTTTCCATATCTTGGCTGTTGTGAATAACACTGCAATAAACATGGAGTGCATATATATTTTTCAAATTAGTGTTTTGGATTTCTTTGGATAAGTACCCAGGCCAAATTTACTGTATTAATTGTCTAAGGAATTGTAAAACAACTTGCTTTTAAATATCCTTGACTATAAATAATAATAAATGGCCAATTATACACATAAAAGAAACATACACTGATCTTTAGTTTCCTCATTAATAAAAACAAAAGAGCTATAGAAGGGGTGGAAATGGAGTTATTAATATGACATTGGTTACCTAATTTTAAAAGTAATGGCCCATTTAGATGGAACACAAGGTCCCATGAACCACTTCTCTCACTTACTCCCAATCTGAAGTGAAAAAGAACTTGGTGAACATAAAAAGAATTGGAGAGCAAATCTAACTATTAAAGAACAAGTGAGCAATATTTAAAACAAAAACTTATAACAGTTATTCTCCAAATTTATTCATTCATGCAAAAAGAGTAGCAACTGCTATCCAACTATCCAACTCAATACAGTATGACTTATTATGTGCTCTTCCTAAAATTGTGGAAATTTCAAAATTCACATGGATAAACTTACCAAGCTGGTAGCAAACTGATGGTTCAGTAGAGGGCTCAGTAAGTGATAATAATGTTCTAATTTTTATTTATAAATGTCCAATACACAAGCCAAGATCTTTTAAATTTAATTTGTTACTAATAGGTGTATGGATAAGCCCATCATTCTAGGGTAAGGACTAGAATTTTCAGTCAGTTTGCTGCTGATGCAGAGAGAACCTTTTAGCACATTAGTGGGGGCTGAACTAAGCTTTGGGCAGCATTGTTCCAAGGCTGCTTTCTGCACTAACATTCTGTGAATTTACTTAAGGCATTTCATTACTTCCATTCTATCTCTAGCCAGAGTGGCTCCCGGTAATACATCCCTGGGCCTGCCATAACAAAGTACCACAGACTAGGTTACTTAAAAATAACAGAAATTCATCGTCTTAACAGTTCTGGAGGCCAGAAGTCCAAATTCAAGTTGTTGGTAGGCTTGGTTCCTCCTGAGGGCTATGAGGAGGAATCTGGTCCATAACTCACTCCTAGATGCTGATGGTTTGCTAACTATCCTTTCTATTCCTTGACTTAGAGATGCATCACTCCAACCTACTGCCTTCACATGGAATTCTTCCTATGTGTCTTCACATCATTTTCTCTTTGTGTATACCTGCTCCTGTGTCCAAAATTCTCCCTTTTATAAGGACTCTAGTAATATTGGATTAGGGCCTACCCAATGACCTCATCTTAACTTGATAGCCTCTGTGAAGACCTTATTTAAAAATAATATCACATTCTAAATTACAGGGCATTACGACTCCAGTATGTCTTTTTTGAGGGACACAGTTCGATATATAACACCCATAAATCCGTACTTCTTTGGAAAGAGAAATAGGTTTTTTGGGGTCAGCGTCTAACTTGCTTTAGACAACTTCCTTGAGACATGAAAGAAATGTTTATATAAACCAAGGGCTGAACTCTAAAGATAGGAATTACTCTACATGGTGCATTCTCCCACATATAATTAAAGTCTGCCTCAGCATCATCTCTGGCCTTCAAGGTGGGTCACTATGTGAAGAAAGATTCCAGGGATGCTATCTGGGAGAGAATTCCACAGGTTGTAGAATGCCCTTTTCTCTATGTGGAAGCCATTGAGGGTACATGTGATTGGCCACCAACTACTGGGAACCTAACTGACCAGTGATCAGCTGCTACCTCTGAGTTCCTCATAGCAGTTCCCCCTTGCTTCTCATGGATGGCTCCCAGCCAACCACTGATCTAGGTGGTGATACTAAAGGAGGCATATTCCTAGGGTAAATAGGCCTACTCATGGGTTGGATTTTACCTTGGTTGTCCCAAATGCTTTGCCGAACTTTTCTTAGATGTAGGGTAATAACCCTCCCTTCACTCTGGGACAGACTTGCACTGTGATTTGATGCCTCTTCTAACGTCTTTTGGCTCCTTTCTATTTCTTTCTCATAGGCATTTCCCCTAATAAAAAGTCTCTCAGGTTTTATTTCTGTTTTGGCACCTGCTTCTAGGAGCATCTGGCTTAACCCACCAGAATTCCAGAAAGAGGAGATTTTGCCTTTTTTGACTATGCCTTTGGACTAAGGCCTTGTCCTTTTTTATTTCTCCCCTTGATATGTAAATTTAAGCAAATAGTAACCAACCATTGTAGAGGCTAACCTTTAAATGAAATAGTGTTGAGTCAATCAAACTCAAAATGTACACTTATCTTTCTTGTATCATCTTAACTTTTCTTTAAGAGCTTATTCTGACTTTATTCTTGTGCATAGACTATCATTAGAATGCTTACTTTTGAAAGCACATAAATGTATTGTATATGAGATATACACATGCATAAATTACACACACACACATATATACATATACATATATATATATATATATATATATATATATATATATATATATCCCTTTTCAGTTGAATTGTTAATCTTTCCCCCCAAATAGCTCTTAAATAAAAGTTTTATAACAAGAAAAATATGTTTTATTTTTAATTCAACCCATAACACCCCCAAACATCCCTTAATTGCATAATCACTATCAATGGCAATACAATACAATGTATTTTTTTAAAAAACAGAAAAAGTCATAATTTTTATGCAATTTATTCTTAGATGTTGAGTAGATAACTTGGATAGCAATGCAAAAATATATTTAATGTTGAAATTAATTAAATTACACAAAAATTATTTTTAAAGTGATAATGAAATACTAACCACATACCATTAATAAAAATGAATAAAACATGTCAAAAACTTGGGTCTGTTGCACAATGCAAGGGTGAAGAGGCCCAGTCTTATTTTCCTAAATTCAATTCTTTAGTTAATTTACCCTATGGATTTTCTGGAATTTTCCTTCTTTTTGTTGTTGTTGTTGTTTTGTTCAATTTAATTTAGATTCTGTTTTTAGTCTTTACAGTGATACTGTCTTGAATTTGTTAAAAAATGTGTTAGTCATGGCTGTTATTACTTTGATCTTATACGTTTTCTATCTTTGATTCTTCACAATTTCTGTGTTCCTATCTATGGTTGATCAAAATCATTTATGTCTGTATCTATTAATGTAATCTATATCTAGATATATCTATATCATCTGTAGATATATCTGAATAAATGTGTGTACATATTTATAAACATGAACTTTTCCTCTCAGTTTATTTGATGTAGAAGAGAACATTGGAGCAAGTGCTCTCTCTGTAATCTTGAGTTACTAATGACAGTATTTTTACATTTGAAGACACTGACATACGTAGAATGTGCTAGATTTTCAGTTGGCAATTTAGCAACACTTCCCTCTTCTCTTCCCTGTATTTCAGGGTTGGAAGCCTGGGGACTATATTGCCCAGATGTCCTACCAGCAAAGTACTGTGCTATATACTGCTAACCAGGGCACTTGCAAGGAGTGAAGTCACAATTGCTCCTCACACGGTAACAAGCACATGAGATGACAGAAGTTTGGAGAGTGAATTCCTTGTGTTAGCCTGTGAAGCAGCCCAGGCAGTTTCCTATGATTCCTGTTCTTCTTGATTTTTTGAACACTGGCAATAACTTCCCTAATCCTTGCTTCACCGATCACCCCAGTGGTTTTGTAACTCTCTCATCTCTTTATTACATCTCTTTCTATTTGTAATATCTCAAGCAGTTTCTGCTTTCCTGACCAAACTCTGTCTGATACATGGAGTTTCAATAACTTGCCCAAGGTTCCATGGTTATTTAGGATTTAAAGCCAGTCGGTCTGGCTTTTGACAGCATGTATATTGATGAGCTCTAGGTCTTTTTCTTAACCTCGTCTGGGATGCTCTACATCCCTCAATGAACAGTATGTTTGGAGTTTTAAGGGGGATGGGATTATACACACCCACCCACCCACCCACACACACACACACATATACATATATTTTAAATAACACTTCATATCAGTTTGAGCTTTCTTAGGTCCACTTGGAGAAGTCTGGGGTAAATTAAAATATATAGCCACAGGGAACAAGAAAGAGAATTATTTGAAGATTTGAGTTACCTTTTTATTATTTTTCACAGCATGAGTTAAAGAGGGAGAATAGTAGAGACTAGTAAGAAGGAAAAAAAAGAAATTTATTGGGATTTGAGGTGGTATGATTTATCAATCCAGTTATAGCCAACCATCCTTCTATTTGCATGTGTGTATGAGCATTTTCAAAACACTCAATTCTAGAGTTCCCTGCTGGTGTAGTGGCTTAAGGCTTCAGTGCTGGCACTGTCAAAACACTCAATTCTAGTAATTGTCAACATTTGTTGTGTAAGATGAATATTAGCCAGATGAGACTGATTTATTATAGTTTCAAGTTCAAGTCTTTCATTTGATTGAGGAAGAATAAATAAAAAAATTACATTGTTGTTACTATTAGTAATGATTTATCATTATTTTATTTTATTTTATTTTATTTTATTTTATTTTTTATTTTTTTGGTAGTTCCCTGGCTGAGAATCAAACCCAGGCTGCGGCATTGAGAGCGTTGAAGCTTAGCCACTACACCACCAGGGAACCCCTATCATAATTTTATAAAAGCTAACAAATTTTGAAACATACTTATTATATTTGTGCATTTTATTGTTGACATTTCAGAAGCAATCCATTTTATTTTCTTATAAGTAACTAGTCTGCAACAATGTTTTACTTTTCTATTCATCAGTGTTTTAAAATTTCTCTGAAAAGACAGAAGGTGAAAGTTGGTTTAACTACAAATCAATTGACTTAAGCAAAAGAAATTTCTTTGAAGATTCATGGCTGGGCAAAATATACAGTGTAAAGCAAAAGATATAGAGAAGTGCTTATGTTGCTATGGGGACAAGATTTGTAGATAACCTTAAAAAGAGAATTAATTTGCTTGGATGTTTCTTTTCTGCAGTTTCACTTTCAGTTTATAAATGGCCACATGTTTTAAGTTTGACAAAAATGAAGATTGGAAATGGTTATTCTAGTATTTATAAGAGTCTTCATGAAGAACCAGTTAAATCACATAGATGATTTCATCTATACCTGAAACAATCCAACCAATGTAAATTTTGCTTGTGTTTTTTAGATTTTTCTAAATTGTTCAAATAATTTTCAGACTTCAGTTTTCTATAGTGATGAACCAAGTTTTCAGCCTAGTCCACTCCCTCCTACTATGATTTACATATGATAAAAGGAAGGCTTGGAAATACCTACAGTGTAAAAGAAACTATAAAAAGTGACCTAATTGATTTCAAACAACCAATGAGAAATTCTATAAATTAAGAAAACATTTACCAAAATGAAAACTCAAAGAGTAGGTATAGCAGTAAATTAGATGAAATCTAAGACAGAATTGGTAAACTGGAAGACAGGTGAGAGAAAATCACCAAAAAGATCATTAACACATAGAGACAAAAAGATGGAGAACATGGAAAAGATATTAAGAGGCAGGAAAGATAGAGTAGGAAGTGCTGACATATTTATTTGAAGTTTCAAAAGGTGATGCAAGAAAGAATAAGGCATTGAAAATTTATTTTTGCATTCAAATTTACAGTATATTTATTTATAATTTTTATGCCTTTGAAGAGACATGAGCTATACAATCTGTGCATATGTGTTTGTCTTAAGAAGTTTGCAATATGAATAGTTTCTTTCTAAAAATTTACAGTGTAACACACCACTACTATATTACAGTATTACAACTTGAAAAAGGCTAAGACTATTTTTAAAATATTGATTATATGAACAAGAGTGCATGATTTAATAACTACTGAATTTAATGTTTAACATATCGAATTATAATTATTGTTTTACTAAAATGTGCAAACTCAAAGAAGCACTAGAGCAGCGGTTCTCAACTTGTGGGTCACGACCCCTTGGGGGTCGAACGGCCCTTTCACAGGGGTCCCCTAAGACCTTCGGAAAACACATATCAGATACTTACATTACGATTCATAACAGTAGCAAAATTACAGTTATGAAGTAGCAATGAAAATAATTTTATGGGGGTCACCACAACATGAGGAACTGTATTAAAGGGTCGTGGCGTTAGGAAGGCTGAGAACCACTGCTGACTAGAGCTATTTCACATGCTGCCTTTTCTGCTTTAAAACACTCTTCTAATTGAAAAAAGAAAACAAATAGTTTAATTGCACTTGAGTATACAAGTGACATTTCCAGTTTATCGATTGACTGAATTAACAAATACCACATTTGTTTTTTCCCTGTTTTACAAAAGCAGTATTTAAAAAGAAAAACACACCTAAAGTTATTAAAATAATTGGCTGTGATGTCTAGAACAAATAAACCCTTGTCTTTGCTTCAGAAAAGAACTGGAAAAGCCACACACAATTGTACAAACAAAAGGTATAGTGGAATCATAAAGCAGCTGATTTAAAAAAAGACTGTTTATGGGAAATCTCTTACCTAGTGTACAGAAAGTCTGGACTGTGTCAACTTCTACGAGGTAAAGGCCACAGGTTCCAAATGACAAAGATAAAAGAAATTGAAATGTTATGCAATTCAGTCTGCAGAAAATAATTTTCTCCAAAATGCCTGAAACATTTTTATTTACTTAAACATAAAAAACAAAAAAAATCCAAAAAACTCTCCAGCGATAGGTAAGTTAGTGTGACCAAATAATTTCATCAATTTTCTTCCGCAGTCCCTTTATCCTTTATATCTGTTTTTGTTTATTGCTAGCTTTTAAAATCTCTATTGAATTACAATCTCTATTGAGTTAGAATTCATAGGTTAAAATGTACAAATGATGAATTTTGACACTTGTACACACTCATACAGCCGTCATTACGGTCAAACTATCAAACATTGCCAAAGTTCCCTCATGCCCCTTGTAATCCATTCTTCCATTTGTTCCTTGTCCTTGCAAATATTTACTTGTAACAATAATCGAAGGATTAGTTTGAAGACTCATTGGTCCAGAGAGGATTTGTTTCCACTTCTTGCAGGTCCCTGGGGACAATCCTAATCCAGGATCACTTTTTGAGGGATGTTTTTTATTTTTCTTTTGATGAACAAGTTGTGTGATTTGTAGATGCAAATCTGCCTGACAACCAATTTTTTTTCTTTCTAGCTTTTTCCTTCCCCTGATTTGTTCATTCCCCCTTCTCTGCAGTGCAACTTTTCTTGCAATTCCCTTTTAGGACGGATGGGGTCACAGACTTGGCTGGGGGAATAGTTGGGGCACATATTTAATTCTGGTTCATCCTTGCTTGAGAGGTTAGTTTTCTAAGGTTTCATCTTAATGTGAAGAGAGTCTCCTACTGGTCTTTCTATCATGAAAACGCTCTTTTCTTTTATGCTGTACAATGTTGTTAAACCTGGGGTTTAGTTTTACCACGTTTGGCAAAAGTAGCTTCAGTATTCCACTGACACTTAGGATTTCATGCTCTTCCTTAAGATTTGAACTGCTAATATCTTATTTTCTTTTCAACTCTTCAGTGCTCTCGAGGAGTTTTTAAAAAGTACATTTTATCCAGCAAATTTAGTTATTTTTTTTCAGCAAGAGGATCCATTTAATAATGTAACCTACTGTTTTCTCAGAAATTGGACTTCTTATTCTGAATTTTTATTATAGTTCTAACAAAGAAATTTCTACTTTTCTACCTGAATAGTTTATTTAAATTCATTCATCCTATTCAATTTAGTGTTGGAACCCTAATCAATTAAAAATACAAAGTCTATTTTTAATGTGAGGCTCTATTCACTTTCTTGAAAAGTTTTTCTCTTTTTCTTTCTGCTTATATTTGACAGATTTATTTAAGACAGGAATGCACTTATTCCCTTTAGTGGGATTAGCATTCAATCAAGATTTTTCTTTCAGTCCCAGCAAATCAATCTTTTTAATCAGTAGATGGCACCAGAACTGGTTATCAGCTTACAATATACTTTGTGGTGAGTAAGGAAAAGATCTAATTTTTTTCACTAAGAGGGGAAGAAGTCAGAATATGAGTATATGTTATCTTCTCCTAACCATAAATTTTTTTTCTTTTATTTATATAGCAAACCAGTCACATTTGGATTAAGGAATGAGAATCTCTTTCCATACATATTAACGCACCTTTATAAACTTCTAATTTTGAATGAGCTTTTGGCATGCTGTTTGTGAAGGACCACTTTTGAATTATGAAAGTACATG
This sequence comes from Lyroderma lyra, assembly GCA_004026885.1. NCBI lineage: Eukaryota > Metazoa > Chordata > Mammalia > Chiroptera > Megadermatidae > Lyroderma > Lyroderma lyra. Next base: position 98,759 of record PVJL010003390.1, read on the forward strand.
GCTGTGGGGGTCCAGACTTCAGTTCTATCTCCATCACTAGTCTCCACTCTTTTTGAGCCTTAATGCTCTCATCCAGAAAAGGGGGAGATCTAAGTTGGCCAGTTCAGGTTCTGCAGGGTCTGTTAATGACCACCTCACTGCATTCTAGTTTTCAGGAATTAGAATCCCTGGAGGTGAGTCCTAGTGGACATTTTAGATTCAAGGGCTATTTTACTTGTTTCTTAATTTAATCATTACAACAAACCAGAGAGGTAGATATCAATATCCCCGTTTCAGTGATGAGGAAATTGAATCTCAGTGAATTAAGTGACTCACACAAAGTTACTCAGCTAAAAGGGGATGAGTACAGACTTAGAGCCAAGTTTTCTATCTCTAGGGTCAGCCCTCTTCCTACTACGGTAGAGCTATATCCCAAAAGTTGTTAGCATATCAGGAAAGACTAGAACAAGGAAATAAATTGCATTGCAAATTTCTACAATATTATCAAAATACGATCGTTAAGCACATTAGAATAGAATAATATACTTCCCTAAAACAAATATTATGATTTATATGTTAATTTTAATTAGCAATTATAAAACAAAGCAACTTCCACAAATCATAATGTGAGTAAATCCATCTTTTAAAAACACAAGTATGTTCATGACATTATATTGCTTAAATTCTGTACCTGTTGGTGAATGAATGAAATTTAAACTTTGAATCTTAACAGTAGGATTCAATTTGAATTTGAGCCTCCTAACTCAAAGCCTCGTTTCCACGCATATAAACTGCTGTAGCCATACCAAGCATCTCTTATTTTCATAAAACTCCCATGCTGTCTTATACCTCTGTTCCTTCTGCTTGCAATGCCCTCTCAGAAACATCCTTCTCAGCCTGTCCTCCACGGCCTCCCCCTTTCCTGTCCAGGGAGTGTCTGTGCTTAATTAAAACTGTTCCGATGTCACCTGAGCTGTGAGACCTTCCTTGACCGTGCAGACAGAATTTCCCAAACTTCAGTTCTCTAGTAGTACTATGTTTATTGTTCAATTACCCTTTAGATCGCTACGTGGAAATAATTTTATGTGTTTGTGTCCCCCACTGGACAGTGAGTTCTTTGATAGTAAAGTGACTTATTCATCTCTGTACACCAATTGCATGACATCATAAATGCTTAAATAAATCAATTAAAAATAACAAACATATACTCATGGGACAGTTCTTTTCTGTGATTGTAACTTTAGAAGTTTGAATTTCTTCCATCTTTGCCCCTTCTCCCACAGCTTCATGCTACACCTAGAACCACAAAGGAGACACAGATTAGCCTCTCAGCATAGTATAGCCCAGGGAGTTACTCCAGAGGCAAATTGCTGAGTCTGCAGTGGTGGAAATGGAGATAAATCAGATTTGAGAAAGAGTCAGCCTCTATTTAGGAGATGAGGGACATTCTGCTGTTTTATTTTATTTTATTTATTTATTTTGGGTAGCTCTCTGGCTGGGAATCGAACCCAGGCCGCAGCGTTGAGAGCGCTGAAGCCTTAAGCCACTACACCATCAGGGAACTCCCTCATTCTGCTGTTTTAAAGAAAGCATGCTGCATCTCGATCCCTTCTACAGAGGCAATCAGACTGTGGGAGTGGGGTGAGGGGGACAAGATGTGAGAGGGCACAAAGGGTCAGCATGAACTAGTAGAAAGAATAGGAGAAAGCTTTGGTCACTTAGGGCCCAGCACTGCCCTAAGATCATCTAATTCTATTTGCTTTGGTTCAGTATCTTCAAGAAATCCTTTAAACCTCTTCATTTTTCTAAATAGGCTTCGCCCTGGGGACACCCACTGACCATGGACAAAGGATTAAATGAGACCATGGGTGAGAAGGCCTCCAGCTCAGTATTTGGCACGTAGCATGCGCAAAACATGTGGTAGCTGAATCTGAACCACTGCAAATTAGCAAATTGATTTTCTGGTTTAGCCAGAAATCAGCCTTGGGTGAGCCTGAGTGCTGTGAGCCACTCTACGGTGGCCTGAATGAGTCAACTTACAAGGCTCTGGACTATCAGGGCTATAAACCCTTGTCCTACAGGGGTAAAGTCCTGCAGCTCAGCCCGGCACAGCTGGCCCTGCTGTGGCAACGTGGGGCATCACGACAAGGACCAAACCCGGCTCTGCACACTGCCCTTTAGCTCATAGCAAGGCCTCTGCAAGAGCCTTCTGGAGTCCTCAGAAAACCAGTGATTTTCCTGTCCTCTGCTTGTGTCTGATAATTATCCCTGTCTAATCATCAAAGTGCCTGGAAGCCTGTGGCCTGAATAAGGGAACTTGGGGACAGTGGAAGTGAGAAGTTAAGGAAGGAAATCCTACAATTATCTCAAAAGAGAGGAGAGACACTTGCCTCATCTAACCTTCAAAGAAAGTTTAAGAAACAGAGAATGCTACATTAGTCTTATGTACCTTGAATACCTCCAAGCTCTCCAGTCTTCTGAAGGCACTGTCTCATTTGACAGTCCCATGAGATAATTCAAGTTTCCAATGTAAATAACCAGACATACAAGACCCTCAGTATTCTTGCAGGTTCCCGTGGAGAGGGGCTAGTTGCCTGTAACTTCCTGCTTTGGGTCAGTCACAGAGAACTTCCCTCCACCACTTCATTACTGATGATGCTGCCTGCTCCCATTTTGCCGTCTCCCTCCTCTCCTGAATGGAAAAGAAAATGCCTTTGTTATCCAAAGAGGTGCTGCACTAATTCAATGTAACTATGGTGACAGGACTGTCCTAAAGATTGGGGGATAATGGAGAGCTTCTTCGCCTAGATCCAGAAACAACAAAAAAACCAAATACTACCAGTCATCACAGTTCTAAAAATTTGTCTCCTCATTGTTATTATTTCTCTTAGCATATGTCTGTTATTTTATTGCAGGAAACCACAAATCTACCTTCACTAGTCTTCCTTAAATTCTTTATAATAAGGGCTCCAACTCCCCGTTTCTCAGACTGCTAGCCACCACCTGGATATAGATAGAGTTCTCTACCCACGTGTGTGTGTGTGTGTGTGTGTGTGTGTGTGTGTGTGTATACATATATATATGTGTGTGTATATATCTGTGTATGTCTCTTTCTCTCTCATATATATATGTGACCTTTTCTCTATCTAAGCATTCTAGAAGAGATTCCCAAGGCTGGGAATAGTAGCTGCCTGACCATCTGCACAGGACATGCCCAGACTGTGGGTAGCTGCAGGCAGGTATAGAAGAATGAGAGGGGTGTGCAACTCTGCCCTCACATCTCCTGAGCGATGCTTCAGGAAACCACCTGGAGAGCTTGACCTTGCCTACTGAGCTTTAGGAACCTGATTTAGACCTAAAAAGTATAAAGAAAAGGACCTAGCGGGGAGGGAATCATTTGTGGCAGGAGAGGCTGCATTCTAGACGTGAAGCAGATGAACCCTGGTGTAGAAGCTGAACTTGGACCATCTTGGAAGATCCTGCTCTAAAGAATCTCCTGGAGGGTACGAGTACCCCCAAAAGGGAGTTCTATGGGGCAGGCCCCTGAATGAGAGAGCGGAGGGGGAGTTGTGAGCAACCAGCTAGAGGTGTCAGAGGCGGTGCCTTCCAAGACAAGGGAGCAGCGGGTGAGAAGTGCCCAACATTGGGGGTTTCTGAAGATTCCACTAACTGCCCCATGAGAGACGGTGAGAGACACAGAGAGAGAGAGAGAGACACGGAAGGAAGGGGGGATCTCTCAGTGGCCACCAATGTCAGAGGTAACTGCATACCACTCAAGTGAAATCGCCGCTGTCTCCTGCCCCTCCTGTCCCCCTCCTCTGGATCCCTGGGAAAGCCAGAGAACCTAGTGAGCAGAGGAGAACGGGAGCGGACAGACGCCAGGCGAGCTGCACCCCCTGCTCCAGCTCGCGAGCCTGCATCGCTCAGGACGCAAGGCGACCGGGAGGAAGGGTTGACTCACACCAGAGAATAAGTCCTGATATTAGACTGGGCTAAAATGGGCATTTTATATTAAAAGAGACTATTCACTTACGTGCGAGAGTGACAGGAGAAGCTCTTTTTTGTTTTTGAGATTTCAACCGGAGGCAAGAGAATGATTGACAAAAGTTGTTGGAAGGCGGTGGCCTGGAACAACAGAAAAGGCTAATTTAGTGTCACCCCTCCTGAGTACAAATCACCGGGGAAAGCAGTTTCTCTGTCCTCTCTCTCTCTCTCTCTCTCTCGTGTGCACACTTACATGTCTGTTGCGGTTTGCGTGCACACAAATGTATCTTTGTCTCAACTTCTCCCTTCCAGACAAGCATAGAGCCTTCCCTTTAATAACCAGAAGTTGGTGTACTCGTTCGTTTGTTTACTTTGGTTTTTAAATAAAAGGGCGTGACCCCCTTCCCATTTGAATTTTAATCTAATTCCACAGGTCCCCTCATGGCCTGAGTGGCCACAGTTGTCTTCCCCACTGACTGCACACTGTTCTGCTCCTCCCTGCTGCACAGCCACCAAGTACTGCCACTGTGCACGTGAGCTGGGTCTCCTGGGAACGTTTCTTGATGATCCTTGATCTCAGCCTCTATAAAATTTGATGTATGTGTTTATTGCAATGCAAGCCTCAGAGTGTCTGCTAACCTGGAATTCCATAAATGATGAATTCAGTTCTTACCATGGCCAGATACTCAATATTTCTTCATAAAGTTACGCCCCCACACCCTTTGCTTTACTCACAACACACACGAAACCACCAGAGTTGGCAGAGACCCTCTAGATAAAATAAAGCCCAGCAGCAAAATGGCATTGCTACTCCCTTTGCCTGTGTCCTTAGAACTTGTGCTAAAATGTCACGGTTGCAACTTTCACAAATTTATGGGCCATCAATCCTTGCAGACTACTTAGCCAGCTCTCACATGCTTGCAAGCCAGAGAACACTTTCTGAGCCCCCTGGAAGAGGGTCACCATCTTTTCTATTTATCCCACACCTCCTGCCGCGGTCAGCCTTCTACCTGGACTATTTCTTCCAATCAGTCCTCGGTGGGTCTCTAAACCTCGTTCTTCTTTTTAGCATATTTTATCCTTTTATATATTCATCTCAGAGTGTAATTGGCTGCGGAGTGTATGTGACCATTTGCACAGAAAGCATCTCCCTTCGTTATACCAAAAGGCTCTTTTAGAACAGAGCAAATATTTGGTTTGCAACAAGGAGTCACACAGGAATCAGAGACATCTTTTCTTTCATCCACATGGTATATGGTTTTTAAAATTTTCAGTGCCTTAGAAAGCTATCCACCTCTCCTTCTCTCATTCCTTGGTATTTTCATTCTGTTATGTTACCTGACTATCTTCTGTGGTCTTCCGAGTCTGTAGCTTTTGCAATAAAGTCTCCAGTAACAAACCTGTCCTTGCAAGACATGAATGCCCCTCAGCCCCCCGCAAAGATGTCCATGTCCTGATCCTCAGAACCTTACCTGGAAAAGGGGACTTTGCAGATGTGATTAAATTAAGGACCTTGAGATGGGGAGATTATCCTGGATTATCCAAGTAGCCCCCAGGTGATCACAAGGGTCCTTACAGAGAGGAGCAACAGGCTCTCAGTTAGGAAAAGGAGAAGTGACACCCAAAACAGAAGTTGAAGCGATCGATGCACTCTGAAGACAGAGAAAGAACTACAAGTCAAGGAACGCAGGTGGGAAAGGTGAGGAAGCAGACGCCCCCCTGGAGTCCTGGGAGGAACGTCGCCCTGCTAGCACTTCGATTTCAGCCCCAAAAGATTCACTTTAGGCTTCTGACCTTCAGAACTGTATAAGACACTTGTGTTGTTTTAAGCCACTAGGTTTATGGTAGTTTGTTACAATAGCAAGAAGAAATCTATATGCTAAGAGTCAAAAAACAAAACTATTTAACCCTTATTTGTACCAGCATCTTCTCTACTTGGTCTTAGTGGCCATGTCGATGTAGCCTTAGTGACAAAAGAATGATTTTAGTGGGGTAAGTTTTAATGGTTAGGTGTTTGTTTTCTTTCTAAAAGCGAAGCATAGAACTGTAGTTGTTTCCTTCCATCTTCTGAATAAATCGTGATTCATAAAGTAAAGGTCATAAAGTCGTGACTCCACAGACTTTAAACGTTTTTACCTCGTGTACTCTTTTACCTAGTTAGCAGCCAGAAAACGGCTAAGCGAACCATCTCCTTCCCTTTTTCTAAGACTTTTGACAATCACTCCTTAGTTGCTTCCCTGTGTACCTACTCCATCGTGCATGTGGCCAGATGACAACTTCTTCTACTTCTACCTCTCTTCTCCCTACTTATTATTTCTTGTTCATTACCTCCTTCAATGTCAGCGCCTCAAGGACACTCTGTCGCCTTGCCTGCTTCAAACTCACTCCTGCTTATGAAAACAAATTTACATTTTAGTGATTGAGGTGTGGGCTCAGGAGAAGGAGCCTTCATTGGTCATTTTAAAAAGCCACTTTTCATGTTTGCAATGACACCAATCAGACTAAATAAAGCAGCTAGGTAGGCCGATTTTACATTTTACTTCCCCAGTGGTGCGAAGGAAGATGTCTTTGCATTGACTATTTCTTCATTTCTTTCAACTGCAAACTGTGAAATGTAATTTGATTTGACATATGGTGGCAAAGCCACGAGACAACAGAGACAAGTACAGTTTGGGTTTCATCAACATTTACAGATCAACAACCGTGGGCCTGGTTTCAAGAAAGATGATGCTAACAGATGCCATCCCTGGAGAATCTCCAAGTCAACCAGGTGTAAATGCTAAAAAGGAGATGTAAAATAGGAGTGTAGGATGAAGCACCTCTTGGTATATTTCCTGTTGTTATTGGCTGCTAAAGAGTTTAACTTGAACTAGGCAACAGAGGAACATGAAAACTGGGTCATTTCCCACAGCCAGGTATTTCAAGCATGTAGAAAGCAGATGGTATGAATTGGGGTAGAAGGTTACCATTTTGTTTTATTATGAGAGAAATATCTTGAATTAGTGAGGATTCCTACATAGCACAGACTCAGGCAATCACCACCTTCCTCTTTGCTTTGCATCATGTAGACCTGGTGTAACCAAACAACGAAATGTCATAGGTCAGAAGTCCCAAACCAGAGACCTCATGCCAAGTCAGGTCTAGAAATTATTAGCCAGGCTTGTCTAGTATTCTCTTTATCAAATGTGATTGCTTTTAGGTAAGGCATATGCAGTACAGACCATTCCCTCTTATACAAAGCTATTTTGCATATTTACATTATTTGCCTATGATACAAAAAATAATTGTTGCCCAAAGATGTCCATGTTCAAATCCCCAGAACTTGTGAATGTATCACCTTCTATGGCAAACAGGCCTTTACATGTGTGATTAACTGAAGGATCTTGAGATAGGGAGATTATCCTGAATTATCTGAGTTAGCCCAGTGTATTCACAAGGGTCCTCATAAGTAAAAGAGGTGAAAGAGAAAGTTGGAATCAGGGAGGTAATTGAATAATGCCACATGGCTGGCTTTGAAAATGGGAGAAGGGGACACGTGCTAAGGAATGCAGGCAGCTTCTGGAAAAATCAAGGGAAAAGATTCTCTCCTGGAACCTCCAAAAGAACGTCAGCTCCGATGACACCTTGATTTTAGGCCAGTGAGCTCCAATTTGGACTACTGATGTTGATAACTTTAAAAATAATAGATTTGTGCTGTTTTAAGCCACAAAATTTGTGTTAATCTATTATAGAAACAGAAGGAAACTAACACATTGCTTAACCCTGATGTTTTTTAGTTTGATAAAACTGAGAAAATTATAGTAGCATTACGGTAACAGTAGGTTATATATTTCAGTGTGTACTATGTGCCAGACACTTTCTATGTATTAACCCATTTACTCCTCCAAACAATTCTATAAGGCATGCACCAAGATGAACCCTATTTTTCAGATGAAGACTGTTGCCCAGAAAGAATAAATAAATTGCTCAAAGTCAGGTGACAGTGACAGGGTTTGCATTTAGATAGCTGAGCTCTAAAATTGATGCCTGCGTATATTGTCTCTATTTTAATGGACACTAGGAGACCTGGGCAGGTCCTAGTTATCTGCCACTAACTTGATGAATCACTCACCCTTTTCTGAGCCTCAGATAGCTCATCTATAATCAAGGAAGTTGAAGTAGATCAGAGTATTTTAAGCTTTTAAACAGAATTCTTTCATCCCCACCATATGAAATCATGCATAGAACTCCAGTGTTAAACAAACAAAAAGCAAAAAAGGACTACTGCTTAAGCTGAAGTGAGGGAGGGAGCTGGATCTTATTCTTCCATGCATGGTCCCTGAGGTATGACATCAGAATCCAAGGAAACCAGGGATCATGATCTGGGGAACACCTGACCACATACTGTCTAAGGTCTCTTCTAACTCTACAACTATTTGATTCTACATGTGACATCTTAGAAAACAATTAGGAAGTTGAGGAAATGAATTAACAATCAAACTTACATAATATGGACCATCTGGCCTGGGGAAACAAAGGGTATGGGTCACTTTTTCTTTGATTTTTTTTTTCATGTCATATTTCTATTTTTGATCTTGTTCATGTGAGTTTGGAAGTCTCAGTATGCTAGCCACATTCCCTGTCCCCAGGGTTTTGGCACTGTCCTGTCTTCCATTGCTCAGTTAGGACCTGCAGTGAGCAAATCTCCAGTGTAAAGATAGGAAAAAAAAAAGCATTTCCTTTTTGTAAGCTGGTACATTGCAAATCCTGGGCTGGTTCTTACCTTCACAGAAGAATGCAAATTTGCTTAACGTCATTTTCCTCACTCGGTTCTTACTTGCCTCTTAGTGTTTATGAAATTCAATCAACTGGTATGCCTGCTAAATGACCTGAAATAACACATCTAAAATAATACATTTGCATTGGCCTTTGGCAGAGGCATACACATGACAGAACCAGAAGGACTTTGAAGGTGATCAAGGCAAAGTCCATTTTTGCATTTCAATCTGTTTTTCCCACTTTACCCCTGCCCCTTTCTAGAGGAATCTCATAAAACTGCCTTTAAAGAACTTAACCCAGAGGCAGGACTCAGACAAATTTTCAAGACAACTTAAGCTACTAAAATAACAGGTGGTAGTGTAGGAAAGGTGTTGAAGTAAAAGTAATTCCTTGTTTTTTTAAGTCAACCTGATATTTTCACATGTACATTTATTTATTCAAGTCAATTTAAAACAAATACTGAATCTGGGTATGTGTCAGGCACTATCTTAAGTGCTGAAGATGTGAAGTTGTATAAACAAAGATTCTGACTTCAAAGAATATATATTAATAAAGGAAAACATAGCATTATGAAAGGACAGTTACTATATTTTAATATATCCAATATCTAGAGGAAAAGAAAACTCTAAGAACTCAGGAGCCAAGGAAAGTTTACACAGTGGATATTATTTGAGTTTCAATTTGAATTATGAATGAGAGTTTGATGGATAGACAAGAAGGGAGTCAGGATTCTATGTAAAGAACAACCCAGATGTGCACAGTCCTGGATATATGAGGGACTAAAAGTATTTTCTGAGAATTGGAAAAATAAAGTGTTTAGGGACATGCATGAAAGGTTCAGACTGGCAAAAAGCAAGATTAAAAAGGGCCTTGTAAATCATGCAAAGGAGTTTATTATTATATAGTGAGGAGGAGCCATTGAAGAACTTTGAAAATAGTAGTGATATGATTAGATTCATGAACTGGAATAATAAATCTATGAGGGTGCAGCACACAAACTCTCATGAGAGGGCAACTGTCTGATGGAGAACAGGGGCATGGCCAGAAGCAAAGCAACTAGGCATCGAGCAATTGTAAGTTATTCAGGTGAGTTGTGATAAGAGCCTGAACTAGGGCAGCAGAGTTAGCAATGGAGAGGCAGAGAGGATTCCAGACATATGTAGGCAGAAAAATTCAAAGAACTTGGTTCTGGACTGAACATGATGGATAAGGAAAAACAAAGACCCTGGGATAACTTCTTGGCTTCTGGCTTGAGATACTGGATGCCCATTCAAGGGAGCTGGTTTTATTGACAATGACAAGTTCTGTTTTAGACATGATGATTTGGAGGAATCTGCAAGATAATAAGAGAAGAAATTGATTAGTTCCTTAGATTCTAGAGCTCAGAAGGGAAATTTTGTCAAAAGCAGCAAGTTTTAAAGTCACAGACTTAGGTTAGTTTAAGCCACAGGCATGAATGTGGTGGCCCAGTTTCTGGGGGACCTTAAATACTAGGCTAAAAATTTGGACCCCTTTGTTTATGCACATGAGACTCAACAAAAGCCTTTTTCCTTTGGGAATGCAGGAATAGGGCGGAAATGGTGAAATGAACTAAGGTTTTTAAATAAAGTAATCCTATCAGCATATTTGATAACTATTACAAGTCCTATAAAGCAGACTGTTTTTCTTAACAAAATTTGGTGAAATAGAAGAGGCGCCTCAGGATTAGTAAGTGACTCCTCAAGGGAGTCCAAGCAGAGTTGTACTTTGTACCTCATAGATGCTCAGTCAGGATTGTATTAGTGCTTTCATCGAGAAGAGTGCACCATTTAACAACGGTAAGTAATTCTGCGCAACAGAGGTCTCAGAGGTGCTACTCTGAAAACTGCCTAGCACCTGCTTAATTAATACAAGAGAACACTGTAATTGGGAATTTTCACTTCACGGAATTTGCTCAATTCTTCATTTCCGCTGTATCAGAAAACTGTCAATATAAATCAGTCTTTTCATTATTGTAGCTTGTATTTGCAACAAAAAGCTGTCAGTGAGGAATGTGGTTACGTTAAAAAAAATGGATTCTTTTGACCGAAGTGCAAGCCATATATCTAGGAATTCTAAAAAGTTAGCAAACCATTTTGTTGTCTTTTGCTTTCATAATGACTCATTCAAATTGCTGCAAGATTTCATTGACTATACACAGCCAGCTTGATGGAGTAGAGGAACCAAGTTCAGTCTCTAAATACTAGTGCCTAGGCCTGGAGCTTTCACTGGTGTTATTGATATTCTCCCAATGATTCAAGTTCATATATGTTTCTTTCAAAGATTACTTACTTCATTACTAAGTATGGATAGGTTTATTTTTCTATAAAAATTTGGGCTACTTATAAAAGAATAAGAAATAAAATGAAATAAAATAAAAATCATCTATGCCTTAGAGAGATAATTGTTGTTAAGAGACCAAATAAGGTAAAAATAAAGAAGATCCTCATTGATGTTGTTTTTCTCCATCCATGACTAGCTAAATACTGCTCATCCTTAGTGTCTTAGCTTAAATACTTCTCCCTTTCTCTCTTTATCAACCTTGGATCCTATTGCTAACATTAGTGTTTTCCAAGAGAGCTTGTATACTCAACAGAAAAGATGGAAGAAATAAGGAGGGCTATCCCAGGCAAGCCACATTATGTTTGAACTGTCTAATAAACAACAGGTGGAGATTTGAAATATGTGGTTCGACACAATAGTTTGTAGCTCAATAGTGAGAGCAGACCTGGCGATCAGGTGACTGATTTGGATAAAATCACCAAATGTGAGGCTGTAGATAGAGGTGAGGGTTGTGGGGCTGAGCACCATTAAGATGTTCAATAGAGGCTAAGCCTTCATAGAAGATTGGAAAAAGGTGGCCAGTGATGTCATGAAAAGCCATCAGGTCCAAGCAAGAGGAGTGCCAATTCTGTTTAGGCTGCAGAGAAGTCAAGAGAGATGGTAACAGAGAAGGGATTTCTCATCTGGAGCACTCTTTTCCTCTTTCTTTTCACAGCTACCTCTGACTGACCCTTTGACTCAAATGAAGTCTAAGTCAAGTTCACTCAGCAAGTCTTCTTTTACCACTCTGTGACTAGGTAAGTTTCTCCCCATACACTCTACTTTCTCTAAAACAGCCATTGTAATTTTGCTATTGCTGAGCTTAAGAGCTGTCTCCTTTATCGAACTGTATGCTCCTGGAGGGCTGGGGCCATGCTTTTCTTATTTATCATCATGTTTCCAGGACTCAGCACTGCAAATGCCACAGGTAGGTGCTAAGAAATATTTGCTGAATGAATGACCAAATGGATAAACTAGACCTCTTCTTACATTTTTCTTTTGTTCCCAAATTGAGGAAGTATATAAAACTGTCTTCTCTTCCACAGTTAAATTTTTGTTGTTTTGTTGAAGAGTTAATACCAACCATTCCCTTTGTCTACGATGATTTGCATGTCCCATCTTCCCCCCACCCCCTTTGCATTTACCTCTTTCAGGCAGCATACTTTGACTACTTCAGGGCCTGTCTCTATATTTTGCTTTTTTATTGTTCTTCTGTTACTTTCTTCTACGTAGGCTCAAAGTGGTAGAGTGGAAGGAAGCCTGAGTTAAGATTTAAGAACCATCAGGACGACGAGGTGAATCAGGACACTGGGCCTGCTAGTTCCTTCTCATGTGAAAATCTATAAAAATGTCTTCTCATTCTATTAAAAAGTCTGTATCATTTTTTATTTTCCTCATTCATGCGTCAGCATCTGTTGAGTATTCTTTATTGTACTCCGCCTACAAAGAGCAATTTATAAATGCTCCTCTTAATATATTCACGAAGCAGAATTTACAGTTTGCTTGGCCTTATAAATTTAGAAAACTGGAAATTACCTTGGTGATTCCAAACCCTCATTTCAATGTGCACATTTTCTTATGATTCTTTTAATGTGCTGTTGAGTTCAATTTGCTAGTATTTTGTTGATGATTTTGTATGTCTATTCATCAGAAATATTGGCCCGTACTTTTCTTTTCTTGCAGTGTCTTTGTTTGGTTTTGGTATCAAGGTAATGCCAACTTCATAAAATGAATTTGGAAGTATTCCTTCTTCTTTCTTCCTTTTTTGTGGGGGGTCAGGGGTTGGGGAGGCGTGGTTCCCTGGCTGGGAATCGAACCCTGGCCGCAGCATTGAGAGCGCTGAAGCCTTACCCACTACACCACCAGGGAACCCCCTTCTTTAATTTTTCAAAAGGCTTGAGGAGAAATGGCATTAATTCTTTTTTAAATGTTTGGTAAAATTCACCATCGATACTATCTGATCCTGGACTTTTGTTGTTGTTGTTGAGACATTTTTGATGACTGATTCAAGCTTCTTGTTTGTTATTGGTTGGTTTATTATTATTATTATTATTATTATTATTATTATTATTATTTCTTCATGTTTCAGTTTCGGCAGGCTGTATGTTTCTAGGAATTTCTCTATTTCTCTAGGTTATCCAATTTGTTGGCATGTAGTTGTTCAGAATAGTCTCTTATGATTCTTTTTATTTCTGTGGTATAAATGGTAATGTCTCCTTTTTCCTCTCTGATTTTATTTATTTGAGTCTTTTCTTATCTCTTCTTTAGTTAATTCAGCCAAGTATTTGTCCATTTTGTTTATCTTTTCCAAAAACCAACTCTAGTTTCGTTAATTTTTTTCTAATTTTTTATTTATTTGTTTTTCCTGCTCTAATGTTTGTTATTTTTCTCTTCTGCTAACTTTGGGCTAGTTTGTACACATTTTCTTAATAACATATTTAAAATTCATCAGGTATTTCTTGAACACTTTCAGTGATAGAAAGTTCATTATCTTATATTTTGCTTCTGTTTGTCCTTAAAAAATTTCCAAAAGTTTAATCATCATAAATTGTATTAAATGTGTATTAAAAGTCCAGATAAATTTATAATTAATGTAATTTATTAGCTCTTCTATCCTTAAGCATTGTAACAACCACTAACATTTCTAATGCAATTTATAGTTGATGACAGCTCATGGTTTTCTTACAATTTATATGATCATTTTCACTAATGTATTGTAACTCCTTTTCCCAAATAATATTTTATATTAACTACAATAACTTTAGAAAATTAGAGTCTCAAAGGGTTTGGATACTTTTCAGTTGAGGTACGTAGTCTGACATGGAAACTTGATAAAATATAAAATGCCAAAATAAATTTGCTGTGCCTTTAAATTTCTTTCAACTAGTTTTTTATTTCAGCATAATTCGTTCCTAATAAAGAAGTCATATTCATATTTATTGGCCAATGATCTATGCGATGATCTATGTGCTGCGTAACATTGAATAATTTGCAATGACAAACTTGTTTCACAACCTGAGAAAAGGTGTTTCGTGAGAATTATCTAGGCAAGCAATAATAGATTTAAGCATTGCAGACCTTGGAAAAGATGGTAATGTTTGCCTTTTCCTTATTACAACTCATGGAGGCCAGTAAGGTAAGAAAATTGGTAAAAACAACGCAGCCATTACTATCAGTGACAGAAATGGAAGCCAGCTCTCCAAAGTCCAGTGTTTGTTCTGCTCTTCTGGCTATATGAGATAAAGGGTTTAAATGTGTAAGACTTTATAGCAACGGTCAGCACAACTAATATTGCAGCAGTATGGTTCTAAGTCAGCATTTTTAATGAATATTTTTGACTCATAGAAAGTGACATTACTGAATTTCACTGCCTATTAAATAGACATATTAGCTGAACATTAGCAACTTTTCTCTTCTACTTGCTTTCTCAGGGAAAATTAGGTCCTGAAAAGTGATTGAAATATTAATATAATGCCTGTGGCAAACCTTGTCTCACTTGAATTTTCCACAGTGATAACCAGGAACCCATGAATGTAGCATAGTTTAAAGACTTCCAAGGAAGTTAGCTCATCTCTTCCTCTGGGACAGGGAGGTTTGCCTTGGAAATGAAGGATGTGACGAACTATCACGCCCTGCTTGGTAGCCCTGTTGCCTTCTCTTTGATGCTCTTCTCTCCTTTCTTCAAAGATGCAAGCCAAGCAAGACTCTGACATGGTGGATTTGGGAAAGCAGACTTGGGTGGTGACAGTGGCTCATTATGGAAACACTGGAGGACAAACAACATTGTCCTGGGCAGCACTGAAATAGGCAAGTGCACGCTTTACCACATGGGGAACAAAGCCAAGAATACCCAGAGCCAGTTTTTACAGTTTTAATCAGACGAGGAGAAAAAAACAAAGGGGAAAGCCCAAGAAAATCTGCAGAACAGGAGCCGAGAACACGAATACTCATTATTCCACTGACTGCTGTTTGTGATTTAGCCTAATTTAAATGCCCACACATAAATCCTACATGACGTCAAACATATTCCTGGAGAAATCTTCAAACTTCTCCAAATGTAACTGTGTAACTCTGTGAGAGTGAAAGTGTGTTCAACATACAGGCACATGCACGTGCATGTATGCATGTCAGAGGGGAGAGCAGTGTTAGCAGTGGACGTACAAGACTGAGTGAAACAAAAACACTGAAGGAACTTTAACCAGTTTTTCTAAGAGGATTCTAAAAAAAAAATAATAATAATAATAAATGGAGATTTTTAAATCCCTCCTGGTCAACTACATTTAGAAAGGAGGGTCATAACAATTTAAAAAATAACCATTTTAAAACAAAGATTTTTAAAATGATGAGGTGGCATAGTGGTCAGATAGACAAAGATATAAGTGGATCACAGGCTATTTTTGCATCTTGATTAGTTGCATAAAAATATGCAGAAATAAAATGGCCAATCTTCAAAATCGTGACCTCCAATGTAATTAAAACCAGAAAAGAAGCAATTAACCCAGAAATAAAAAATTTAATACTTACATAGAAATTGTCAGTGATTACATAGACTGAAATCATTCCAATGCCAATTCATTTAACAATGGTTCAAAAATTAAGCAATCTGTGGTATGTAGCAAGTGTCCAGGGAAAATGTGGTCTTTCTGACTGAAGCATTACAGAAAATTCTAATTCAGGGTTGGAGAAGCAGGAACTTGCGTGGTTACTGTGTATAAGAGTTACCTGTCCTATTTCTCAGCCACCTAGCTATTAGTTTGACTCTTGAGCTGAAGGAGACTGTACTTGTTTGTAAAACAAATCACTCCATTGTTAAACAGGTCAAAAATTACAAAATAAATATTTCTCCTAACATCTTTACATTTGTAAATTTGGCCACTGCAGAGAAACTGCCCTGACAGCGACCAGGATATTGGATCGGCAATCACACGTTCAGGTTAACATTCTGGCTCTTCCATTCACTAACTCTGCTCCCCTGCAACTTTTCATCACTTTTTTGTTTGATATTGTTTGCCACTGAGAGAAATGACTAGTGTCTCCCCGGGCCCAGGGGCCAGTAATGGTATCTGACATTGCGTCTAGATACGTGGCTGTTTCTGTCACTCATGTGCCGGTTTCCTGAGGGGTTTTAATGCAGCCTCTGTCCCCAAAGCAGGGAGACGTGAACACCGTTGGTCCAGCACGGGGGTAGATGAGGCAGCCTGTCACATAGGTTCTAATAATGTAAATGGGTGTTTTGAAGGGCATTAATCATGGCTATACATTCATGGATGCATAATTTTACAAATACTTAATCTCTTTAAATACTGTGAAGAAGCTAGTAATATTACAGTATTGAATTTATTGACAAAAAACAGAGACCCTGAGAAATTAAGAGACTTTGACTGAGCAAGGAAATGGCAGATCAGGGTCTTAAATTCAGGTCTTCCGGCCTCCAAATCTCCAAGTCACCTGACATCACGGATTCCTTAAACATATTGCACTGCAATGCAGCTCACATTGTTGTCAGTTTTAAAAATCTCTGGCATTATTTAATTATTCTTATTTATAGTCTCCCAGTGCCTCTTTCCCATCTCTTTATTCCCTCTTTTCTTCTCCCTCTTTCTTTCTAGAATGAAAAGGACTATAATGCTTAATGTATACCTGAAAAAATCAAAGACAATACAACTAAATAAAAAAATTAAAGAAGAAAATAATACCATTTCTAAAATGAATTTTAGGAAGTAACTACTATTCTATTGTATGGCTCTAGACTTTTCATATGTATATAAATATATACACAGGGTAGAATTTACTACTGTTTTATTGACCTCTCTTTTACCTTAGGATCACTTGTAACCATGGCAGACTATGCTGTATCCCTTATTTTAAACGGATCTCTTACTGTTGGGCATTCAGGTTGTTGTAGTGAACATTTCCATATAAACATCTCTGTCAATTTGTATGACTGTTTTCAATGGATAAATCTAATGAAATGAAATATCTGGGTCAAAATAAAGGCAAATTGTGAAGGCTTTTCAAATATATTTTTAAAGTTTCCTTGAGAAGTCTTTTAACAGGAGTGTCCTTGTATTCTCTCCAATATGGGTAATTATCAAACTTTTTCATCTTTATGAGTTCAAAAATGGTTCAATCTGTATTTATTTAATTACTATAAAGTAGATTATTTTGAAAATAGAGATGGGATAGATTTTATATTTTTATTACTTAGTTTGTTGAATTTTCTATTCTTGTTTCTGCTGTACTAATCATATTTTTCCTGATTTAAAAATATACATAGATCGCATATTTATGGCTAGATAATGTTCTGAAATATAAAATTTATTTTTTTCTTCCTGCATTGTCTTATTACCCCCACCCCATTTGTCCTCCCCTCATTTAAATAGGTGAATGAACTTGCTTTATTGGCTTGGAGGAGACAGGTAGTGTAGAAGACAGAAGTAGCCCACAAGAAATTCTGATTTTCCTTTCATTCCTCCCCACCCCCACCTTAAATCCTTAGACTTCTTCAAGAGCACAAGAGTTGAGGGCACTGGCCAAGAGCTCAGAAGTGGGAATGCGATCTTTTACCTTGACTAAAAAGCAATTCTTCTGTCTGGGTGGAATTAGCAATATTTGTTTGGACAATCAAATGTTTATATCTATATTTATGAGTGAGTATAACAAATCTGGGTAACTAAGTTTACAAGGAGCTGCTCTTACACAGTATCTCCAACATAAACACCTCTCAGAGATTGTTATATTGTTTGTAACCACTGCAGTCATTTGCTTAACTCTGTCACCATGAAGTTAAAGGAGATGGTTGCTGGGAGCAGGTGGTATGGCCAAAAGGTCACTGTCTCAGGACATCAGAAAGATCATCTAAGATCTGCTTCTGTCTCTGCCACCCACTGACTTTGGACAATCATGAAACTTCTTGAAATGTCCCTTTTCATTATGTGACACCAACAGGAGCAAATCAATGAAGATTCCCTGGAATCTGTCATGTTACTTATCAGACATTGACCGAGTGCCTGCCGTGTATTGGACACACTTGTAGTCACAGGAGCTATGAGAAAGAAAGAAACAAGTTTCTTTGCCTTCAGGCAATACTCATATAGATGTATGCACAGGGAATTATAGCATATGATAAAACCCATAATTTTATGTGATAGTATGTATTTTGTATGCTTTTATATAAAATATTTAATGTAATTTCCCAGTGATATTACTCAGTGCTCTAATTGAGAAGTGAACAAAAATAGCATGAAAGCAAGAAAACTAATAACTAATTGTTTATAAATTATAAAAAAATTATTTCTCTAAAACATAGATGCTTTAGCACTACTGTTCTTTCTGGAGAAGTAATTGTCTTATTCAGTACTTGACGACCTAGCACGTAGACCAAGTTTATGCTCAGGGCACCCTCCAAGGGAGTGAGGAAAAGCACCTGTTCATAATTTAATGTTAGATAACTCAAACTAAAGGAAAAACATAATCACGAAGGATAAAATGAGAGGTTTGTTGATTTCATCACATTTAATCTTATAATTTAGACTCATTCTACTTTGAATGACCAACGGTGGCTGCACCGAAGGGCCTCACTCAGCCATGCTACCCGCAGTTGAGTGTCAGTCTGGCTATTGAAGGATTGCTTCCTTCGAGACACAGATCACTCCCTGGCCTCTCCTTGTAGTTATCGTACGTTTTAGTCAAGCATTCTGGCAGCAAGGCTAGTGGATGTGGGCAAAGAAGAGGAAACAATAGGAAGCCTGATTTTGGAACTTGCAGGCAAGAATTTTGTGTTAGGGGTGTGGGACGGCTATTCAAATGAGGCCTTTCCTTGACCTCTCCCCTACATTCATGCGAACATTTAAGAATTGGTCTTTTAATTAAAATTCATTTGGGAACCTTCATCCCATTAGGAGTCGTATCAATGTCTCCCACTCCTCACTTCTAAAATGAGAATCTAAATAATTTAAGACTTTTAAAAAGTCTCATTCTTTGAGAAAGTTTGTTAATACTCTATTAGAAAGGTTAAAAACCTGCAAGCTTGATCATTTATATGCATTTGAAAAATCAGTTTTAAAAATGTACCTCGTGCCAGCCACTGGAACTGCAGATGAGTTGAAATCCTTTTAATTTCTCTTGCTATTCAAAATGGTTCTCTAGTGCACTTGCACTTTAGCCAAAAGCTTTTAGGCTTAGTATAAAGCCCTCTGAGTGGCAAAATAAAATGTATGTGCTTTCCCATTGTACATCTTCAATCCAGAGTTTCCACGATCAAAAGAAAAAGAATAGAAATGAAGGATGTATGAAGGTCCTGGTCACATGCAGTGAAAACTGCATTTTACTCGATTAACATTCTCTAAGATGAATATACGAGTAGGACAAGGCTGCATAATCTGAGTAGCTTCTTATTTTTAGCATTCGTGTAGATTTGCTGGTCTATATTAGCTCGAACACTCTTTTTAGCAAACGTACAGTGATAAGAAAATATCTGGGGACATGGGCATTTTAAAGATCTAAACCCACTGTGTTCCATATTACTTCTTTGCAGGATAGTGCTTACCTCAGTGTTTTCTTCACTGTAAAAGGAATTTGGGCAGGCTTAAACCAAGACTGCGCCTGTGCCTCAGTGGGGCTGGGCAGTGGGATGGGGGTGAAGGGGTGGCAGGAGAAAGCAATGGCTGCTGTGTCCAACCTCATGTGGCACCAAGCAGATACTACATATCTTGTCTTATTTAATCTTTATTTAATCTTACAGATGTGGCCATTACTATTGTTGTTTTACTGATGAAAAGACTAAGGCTTCAAAAAGTGAGGTAACCTGCAGAGATCATGGGGGGCTATGGATTTCTGCCTGCAGCAAGAGCTGAGCAAAACAAATTCTCCCTCTCTCTGCCGTGCCCTTCACAGAGTGACCATATAATTATTCTGGTAGTTTAATAAAAAGTGTACCAGACTTAGAATCAAAGGATCTTCATTGTAGGTTTAGGCCTTGAACCCACTCCTGACCAACTACATGATCTTGTCCAAGTAGAAATTCTCACCTGCATAGTTCAGTTCTATGCAGTGTAGAAAAGGGAAGGTCAGATATTATGTTGCCCTAGCACATCTAACATTGAAGCCTGCTCCTTTTCTTGAATATTAACATTAGGACTTGCCCACTTAAAGTTTGTTTCAGGGTCCAACTAGCCTTGTATTCTCTGGGAAAGAACTTTGTGAACTATAAAGCAGTGTTGCTCTTAGAATATTTTTTAACTAAAAAATTTCTATTATCTTCTCTGCCTTAAGATACTGAAGATATTTATTTAAATTAAAATATTAAATGGGAACAGTAAACATTGAGCCACTGAATAGCATTAACAGTTGAGCATGATTCATTACTAGATTACCTTTCCGGTCACCTAATTCAGGTTCGAAGAATATTAGAGCACAACACAGGTTTGCTTCTTTTTAAAAATACTTTTGCATTGAGAAGAATAAAAGCTTATGAAAAATTTTAGAAATAAAAAATAAACTACGATTTATCATCCAAAAATAAGTACTGTTAATCATTTACGTGTTTCAGAGAAGGCTTCTTTTTCTTCTTTTCCTTCTCTCTCTCTCTCTCTCTCTCTAGAAAGTAGGGGGGAGGTGTGTGTGTGTGTGCATGTGTGTGTGCGTGTGTGTGTGTGTGTGTGTGTGTGTGTGTGTATAATATTGGGGTCATTCAATACACATAACTTTATATTTTGCTGATTTCACTTTATGTTACATTGAATTTTTCTATCTTGTATGTAGTTCTTACTATATTCTTTAATAGGTACGTAAGAGTCGCCTAATTTCAAGCATTAGGTTACTATCATTTTTTTTTACAACTCTAAAGAACGCCTTAGCAAATACTTTTGATGTTGATGATTGCCTAAATTTCTGATTATTTTTAAGATAGCTTTCTTGGGGTAGTAGATCAAAGGCTATAAGCTTTATAAAGGCTCCTAATGCCTAATGCCTAGTTTCACTTTAGAAAGTGTACACTAATATTCTCACCAGCAGTTTCTGGAAGTATCAGTTTCACTTTACCCTCACCTACACTATATTTTTTTACAAACCCAATTTTTAGTCGATTAAATAGACATAAAATTACATTTCAATATGTATAATCAGCATAAACAACATGGACTAAAAAAATAATTTCAAAAGCTGCCCATTGTTCACTGAAAGTATGGATATTGGCGGTTATTATGGGGAATAACTATTACACTCCCTACATTCTGTCCTTTCACTGTGGCAACAACTAAACAAAAAGTTGGGAGTACAACAGCAGTTCTCCATGTAAAATGCTGTGCAAAAAGTTTCTACATTGAATTCTATCATTATTTTACGTCCTAGCTGAATCTGTAAATAACACGTTGCTCCTTAATTTGATTTGTAATTTTTTGATTACTAAAGATGCGAGACTTTTTAATATAGTAATTGGCTTTTTCATTTCATCTTGAAAGACAGTGGTTGAGTGTGTGGTCTTTGGGGTGAGTCAGCATGGTTTGAATGCAGGTTCTGACACATACTAGATATTTGATTTCTATCAAGTTAAACCTTCTGTACTTCACTTTCCTCATCTAAAAAATGAGGGTGATATTAATACCCTCATAGAATTAAGTCTTATGAGTAATTAATGTATTAACCCAAGTACATATAAGAATGTTTGGCATATATAATATATAACATATAAAACCACTATAGAATTCTTAACAGATGTTAACTTGATTTTATCTATTTATTCATTTGTTTGCTTGTTCATATTGTGTATGGATTCATGGATCTCCTTTTGTCTGTTTTCTATTATAGTGTCCTTTTCTCCTATTTATTAACAAAAGTATTAATAAAAACACTGGCTTTACAGTTTTCTGTTTTCCTTCTTCTGGGGAGTGGATGATAAAAACAACAGGTGAGAAGGTACATGAGGCTCAAAATGGCACAGAAAACACCTATCTTCTTCTTTCTCTTTTTTCCAAGGCCAGCTTATGTCACCTTTTATCACCAGTATACTAACTGGTGCAATGGAGAGTCTGGGACAACACAGGTAATCAAATCTGTTTACGGAATGGACTCATGGAGTTCCCTGGTGGGGTAGTGGCTTAAGGCTTTGTCGCTGGCACTGTCAGCGCTGTGGCCTGGGTTCGATTCCCGGCCAGGGAACTATCCACATACAAAACAACAACAACAACAAAATAAAAAACAACAACAGAATAGACTCAGCTATCTTAAAGGCATCTGTGGCATCTCAGGGAACCCAAGGTATTATGTGCTCTTTGGACAGGCCTCACCTTTTGTGTAGACAAAGGATGGACTCATTAACAATTTAATAAGAAATAGAACTAATACAGGTCAGACTGCAGGACTTAATGGTTTTGGTTTGTCAGCCCACTTCTGGGATTTGGTTCTAATATGTCATCATGCTGTGCAACTCCCATATGGAGTGGTTGCTGGGCAACCAGGCTGTGATTTGGTAGAAATAGTAGGCAATTCTTTGAATTGTGATCTCATTTGACCGTTTTCACCAACATATGTACTGCTCATCATAATTCTCTTCCATTTAGTTTCCTAACAGTCTAATGCCAATGTTCTCCAACTAAAAATACTTTCAAGTTTAATGAGATTTCCATTTCTCTCTCTATTCATTCTCATCAACAAAACTGCTAATGGGTTAGTTACCAAGACACGTTTCTTTCTGTCACTGTGATGATAACCATAGCTTTACTTTTATTCTGAACTAGAAATAGAACCTCATGATGATCTAGAGCCTTTGCAATCATGAATGCCTCTGAGGCATTTCTTTTTCTAAGCTTCATATAGTACGTGTTGTGGTGTTGACACAGCCTCCCTCATTCAGTCACCCACCATTCCACGTATATTTTCTAAGTGTCTGCTCTGAGGATTCACTTGTGAATATGACAAAGCTTCTGCTTTCAACTTGTGTGTTGTCAAGTGGAAGAAACAGATAAGGAGAGAAACTTTTTCCAATCAGAAGGAAAAGTGTGTTGTGAGCACAAAGGAAGGGCTCTTAACCAGGACCTAGGAGGCTGGAGAAGCTTTCTCAGACAGAGTGTCAATATGAAGATGAGACAACTAGACTAGGAGAAGAGAGCATGCAAAAGTTTCAGGCAAAGAAAATAGGATGTACAATTCTGAGAGAGAATTCATAGCAGGGTTGGGATGTGGTTGAGTGTAACTGGGGAATGATTGAAGGATGAGAAAATTCAGACTTAGAGTGCCTGTATTTGCAGGGGAGGTGCTAGGTCTATTTACTAAGTTACTGTCTGAGGACTTTAGTTTTCCATTCCAGACCAAAAAAAAAAAAAAAAAAAAAAAAAAAAAAGGAAAAATAAAGATTTATATCCCGTAACCATTGCCCTAAAATTTTAGGAACTACATCCCATTCATAATAGGGTAACTTTACACCTGATGCAAGCTTTTCCATGTATATTTCTTATATTCAAAATGGTAGCTATTTGAGGTTTAAACAAAGATTCTCCCCATTTTATTTACAGCAAATATAATGAAACACTGTACTTTTAGTTAATTTTCTTCTAGCAGCTACTTTCCCAATTGTGCACTCAAGGCATTGGATGTACCCTAGGTCTTGACCCTTTTCTCTTATAGGAATGCGCCATATGTAGGTGGGCAGAGCGCCATCGGTGGTTTTAAATAAAAGTAATTGCCCACAAAATGTATGGATGGTCTTTCTTGAGCAGCTGACAGTTGCCTGAAACAAGTAACTGTCCTTTGGATTATCAATCTGTATACTGGGAAAGCAGCTGAAATCAGTTCTCTTAGAAATGCTCAGGTTACTTACTTGGGAGGAAGTAACAATTGTGTTGAGAGGAGTACCATACTTTTAAATGGGAATATCGCTGCAAGACTTAGAAAAGCAATGTTTAGGAAAATCCCTTGGCTTACACCCTGGTTACCCACAGATTCCACGCAGTCAGGGATAAGCACACAAGAGGAGCTTTCTTTCTTTTAGGGTGCACATTTCCTACTCTTCCAAACAACAAGGTCAGGAGAGTTCTCTAAAAAGCAATATTTTGGAGTAGCATATTAGCTGGAGTGATAATTTCTCCTCCATTTATCCCCAAAGCTTTCTCTGTACCCTTGAGTTAAAGAGCAGAAGTCAATTCACAGAGGGGGAAGCAGATGCTATTAAATGATTCATGCAGGATAGCACAACAAGTAGGTGAAGCTGAAAATAGAGCAAACTCCTCAGGATTGCAAATTGAACTACAATTATATTTAACCAGAAGTTGGTATGTCGTACTCTGGTTTTCTATTTGCAAATAATCCCAGAAT
The DNA here is from genome assembly GCA_004026885.1 of Lyroderma lyra. NCBI lineage: Eukaryota > Metazoa > Chordata > Mammalia > Chiroptera > Megadermatidae > Lyroderma > Lyroderma lyra. The sequence goes on from PVJL010003390.1 coordinate 123,128, forward strand.
GGGCAGTTTTCCTTTGGTTGAGGAAACCAACTGTCTCAAAGGATAAAATTCCTATAATAATATTTGGCTAATATAATTTTCTTTGTGCTAGGCGCTGAGCTAAGTCCTTTACATGTGTGCTATATCATTTAATTCTCACTATTTACAATCTATGAGGCAGATTGTAAGTTATCCTTATTTTACAGATGAACTGACTGTTGCCTAGAATGGCTAGTAACTTTGCTAATGTCGTATAGCTAGTAAGTATTGGAGCCAGGAGTGTCAAGACATGCCCATCTTTCCCATAGCTTTACCCCTAGCGTTTGGCAAATAGTAGGCATTGTTTATATGCTTTAATAAATAGCCAGGAGCTATGGCAATTGGAGATCATTTTAATAAACAGTCAGGAGATAATGTTGGTACAAGGAGGAGGTTTATGTCATCCCCGTGGCCTCACTCTGCAGTCTGTACTGAACCTACCCCGTCTCCCTCTTCCCCTCAGCGCCACCCCTTTCTCTTTCTGGCGGCTGTTTTCGTGGTCTCTCTCTCCTTGGTCAGCTCATGTTATTACTATTTCTTTATTCAACTTAATGGTCTTTATAAAAAAAAAAAAAACCTTTAAAAAATTCTATCAGGTTCCTTCTCCTGCTTGGCCTCTATTTTGTTCTGACTTCCTTTCCCTAAGATTATACCCAAGATCATTTTTGATGTGTCTCTTTTGGAACAGAGACTTTAGAGCCACAGTCCTGGGTTCAAATCCTGACATAGCTGTATTCTAGCTGTATAACTTTGAGCAGATTAACCTGTCTTTAAATAACTTGCCTAAACCTCTACAATAACCAATTCACAAGTAAAAAATGTAAAAACCTAAAAAAAGCTATATTTTGCAAATGATTTCTGATGAACCAGTTTTAATGTGTGTACTTTTTAAATCCCAATTAATATAATGACTTATGTGTTTCCCAAAAGGCTGTACCAGATCTTACTTGGTTAGAACATGTGATATATGCACCTTATTGGTTCTTAACATCCAAACAATTGCGAATTCTGGAACACACATGGTTAAATGATTTTGCATATCAGCAATACTTTATTTTTTGGGGTTGTGAGGATTAGAAATAAACTATACAACTTGCTTAAGACATTGGCACATAGTAGACACTTGGTAAATTGTGGCACCGAATTCCAAAGTGTCTCTTTTATATTCATATTTCTGTGTTAACATAGGAGGAAAAAACCCAAAAAGGATTATGGGAGTGCAATGAAGCAGAGCAAGACAAGAAGCCCTGAATTGCAGTTTAAAAAAAAATCATTATTCTATAAATTACTTTTAGTTCACTCTGACTATTATTATGCTTCAGAAAGCTACCGTCTTTATTAATGTCCTTCCAAAACCTAAAAATGATTTCCAGGCCTGATTTGGTACCTGCCTACCTCTTACAGAACAATTTGGTCACAAAGAAGACCTTGATGGGGAAGTGATGTGTTTAATTAGACGAGTTCTGTGCTGTGGGAAATCACTCTGCGGAAGCTGGGCTTGCTTTAAACATAACTCAATATTTTGAAGTCGGAAGTTAAGTGCTACAGCTCATCTGGAAGAAATTACACATAATGGCATCAAGTTCACCACCACTAATAGGAAACATGGTGTCCTCCAGTGGGTGATAAAATGGGATAAATGCAAGACCATGCTGCTTCTTGGAATAATTGCAGTGACTATGCATTATGTATTGTGAGGCTATAAAACAGAAAAAAAAAAGCTAAGTTTTTTTTTATTGTTGGTATTAAAGGTGTGAAAAATAAAAGGAACTGCTGCACGAAGTACCACAGCTCTCTAATGACAAAATGTGGTTTAAAAGGGCCTGACATTTCTTTCTGACACAGAACTATTCCTGGAGGAGAAGACTTATTCTACTACCAAGAGATACTTGCTGTAAAACCCCCTTCAATATTTCTGTGTATTGTGCTCCAGAGGGGTCCAAAATCTCAGACCGAAGGATGCTTCCTGGCCATGAGACAATTGGAGCACCCACACCGGATGCCTTTTTGGTGCCCAGCTTTACGCTAGAAACTGCAACAAGGCCTTCTTCACCACAGAGGAAAGCTTATCAGCAGGACAATTTCCACCTCTGATGAAAACCTAAACTCAATTACTACCTAGGCACTCTTTCCCTTATATAAAACCTGCAGTCGGTCTATTTGCCAATCTTACAGAAGTAACTCAATTTCCAGTGACTGTCGAAGGGCAACTTCTGTGAACACTTTCATAATCGAGATGCTTTGCTTGAAGCAGACCCTTAGAGCCACAACTCAGATCTGTAGCATTTGGAGGAAAAATGCTCCACTAATTCTGCTGAAATTTAGTCAATCACAAGAAAAAAATAAAGATCATACTTCCATTAATGCATTCATTCCAACCACTGCACCAACATTTCCATCTAATTCCTCCAAACAATGTTGCCTAAGAAGAGTTCAATATAAAAAGTCTGACTGTAAGGATGGAGTTTTATAAAAAAGTTAAATTGATTTTGCAATTCATTATTTTTAAAGTGAAGTAAACAAATAGAAATAAGCAAAAGATAACTTTTGTTTACTTTTTTAAAAAGACATCTTGGAAGAAAAGCAAACATTACTCTTTTCAACACTGAGTGTGAGAAATTATCTCTATTTTGTTATTTCCTGAGGCCTTTCTCTTTATAATATGATATACACTCTGGTATGGAGTAGACTAAATTGTGTCACCCCTAAATTCATATATTGAAGCCCTAAACACCAATGATATTAGGAGATGGGTACTTTTGGAAGTGATGAAGTCATGAGTGCCCTTATGAGAGGAGTCACCAGAGAGGTTGCGCTCTGGCTCTCGCCGTTGCCCTCGCCCTCCCCTTCACCCTGCCCCACCCACCTCCCTTCGCCCCACTACAATGCAAGGGCATAACAAGAAGGCAGCCATCTACAAACCAGGAAAAGAATCCTCACCAGAAATCAACTGTGTTGGCACCCTGATCTTGGACTTGTAGCCTCCAAAACTGTGAGACAATGAACTCTTGTTTAAGCTACCCAATATACTCTGTTTTGTTATGGCAGCCTGAGTTGATGAAGACAAGATCCAAACTGGGTCAAATCTGAAATTTAGTTCACATAGTGTTCTATAAAATTTTAAGGTAAATTGTTAAACAATTGAACAAATATAAGCAAACAGTTCATCGTACAGAAAGAAACACTACCACCATGTTAAATCAAACCAACCGCTATTCTTTCAGAAATCTAATGATTCATATATATTTACTTTGAACATGCCCTCAATAAATAATGACATCTTAAGATGAGAATATTGGTGGTATCATGTAGATGTATACCTTAGAAACAAGAATAAAGATAAATTAAACCACACAGTCATAGAATGTTAGAATTAGAAAGAGCCTTTGTATTTGTCTACCATAAAAGCTTTCAACCAAGACTTGAAGTTTTGATTTCTTGGGAATAGATGTGGGCATTTTAGTTGACTCAGGACCAGTTTTCTGAAGTGAGGTTCCCTTATTCCAGCTTCAACCAGTGTCAGTGGATTGTTTTACAGATTGGGAATCCACAAGATTTCATTTGCAGAAAGCATCCTGAAACATTTTGCTCTACTTTTCAGCTTTTCATTTGCTAATAAGAAGAAAGAATTCCTGAAATTAATGGGGTCACCCCCTTATTTCTCTCTAGTCCAGACAAGACTTATATAGTTCCCTCCAGCTTCTCTGAAGAGATTGACTTTTCCTATTGGCTTTAGCATCACTGCAATGTTATGGTCTGCTTTTTACCTTCTGTGTCCTTCTCTCCTCATCAAGAATCTATTGCCCTGTGGCTGACTTTAACTTAAAGAAACCTCTTTCACTCCCACCCGAGGCAAAAAGTATAGCCTAAGCCAGAGGTTGTCAAAGTGCAACCTGGGGGCCAAACTCGGCCCACCACTGATATTTTGTAAATAAAGTTTTATTGAAGTATAAATAACCTCATTTGTTTATGTATCATCTATCTGCTCTCATGCTACACTAGTCGAGTTGAGTAGTTACAATAGAGACCATATGGGTTGCAAAGCTGACAATATTTACTATTTGGCCCTTTACAGGAAAAGTTTGCCAACCACCAGCCTAAATAATCTTGAGGGCTGTCCAGCTTACTGATTACTTATAATTGAAAGCTATCTAAGCAACACTTAGAAGCCTTCAGAAAGCACCCAAAAATCTTAAAGTTATTTTTTGGATTTATAGTCAACCATTCGATATTTGCAGAATTAGTTTCCAAATGGTGTTGTCATCTCTATTTTCTGGGGTATGTTCAGTTTGACAGATGGTCTAAAAGGAAAATTTGACATTGTGATGGTGAGTTCATGTATGATTTTTTTGTTAATCTGTTGTGAATTGGAATGATTTGTTCCCAAATTTCACTTTGCTTTGTAGGCACGTAGTCCGATTTTATTTCCCTTGACCGGATACTAACAAGCTTACGTCTCCAATTTAACCAACAAGGAGAATGAGTGACACAGAGGAAGCAAAAGGCAGGAGGAAGTAGTGGTATGGACAAGGACTTTGGAATCAAATAGACATAGTTAGGATACTAGCACTAACACTCAGTAGTTGTGTAGATTGAGGCAAATTATTTAGCCTTCTGTGCCTTAGTTCCTTTGCCTGTGGAACTAGAATTTCAGTTCTTACCTCATGATGGCACTATAAGGATTGAATGCAATCCTATATGTGCTGCTCCTCTTCACTATTTGGCACAGAGATGTTCACAACATTTTAATTACCTTCTTTTCTTTACTTCCTCCCCCTTTAACCTATCAGGGCTATTTAATTACCTTACTAGCACTTTGTAATATGTAAATTCATCACTACTTGGAGATGCTAAATATTATGTGAAATAGTTGTTGGTGAAAAGAGTGGATTTATCTAGCTTGGGGTAACAAATAGATTGACCATCATTAGACCCCTTTGTATTAATGTTGACAAAGCTCAGTTTTCAATTCAGCCAATAGGTGGGTCTGTTTATATAAAGTCCAGGTCAACCAATACCATGGTATAAGTCACATTGTGTGCAGATGTCATTTAGGACTATATTTCACATAAATTGAGCTGGAGAATTAAGATAGTATATGTGTTCTTGAAAGGAAGCCAAATATGTGGTTTATTGCTTCAATATTTCAGGTGAATGTGTTTTTTACTGTAGATGTACCAGAATAATTAAGTTATTTTCTATTTGTGTTGGGGCACACACAGTCCTCATGGCTTATTTGATTGGATAATTTGTAATTAGATATAATTTGAGCTTACTATTTTGTGACTTACTTAGGAATCACATGGGCTTTATGACTTTATTATTTGTATCAGAATTACCACTTTCATCCCCTGTAAAAATTCCCTTCACTATGAGCCATTGCTGAGAGGGAGGAGAAAGAAAGAGATGGAGGCAGAGAGAAGCAGGGAGGAAGGAGAGAGAAATCAAAACAGTTTCTGCTGGCACTGGTTCGATTCGGACAGCAACCTTTCCTTATTGCTGTTCTAATGCAAGATTTGTGCTTCCACAATGTTTCACCAGAAACTAAACAATTCAGCTATACTTTGGTGACCCAGGTCTCAGAGTAGCAGGGGCAAAATTGTTTAAAAGGCACAATGAGAGCTAGTGCCCATGTAGGCTAGGTAAGTACGGCGTTATGCTCTCTCAGTTACATTTACTGTAAGAAATGACAGTAAAAGGTGTTTTATTATTTCTCCAAACTGATATGTAACCAAAAGTTGAATGGGCTTTATTCTTTGATGATATAAAATAATAAATAAAATTCAAAAATAAACATGACAACTTTCCTAAAATTATTTACCTAATTTACTTTTTAATTTGCCTTTGTTTCTCCTATGTATCCTGAATTAAATGTCTTTTGCCTCGTTTTTGATACACACTCCTTTTAAGGTTTTTTTTAGTAGGAAAATCCTATTTAGTTGTATGTGACTTCCAAGAGGTCTTATGCAACTAGAAGAATGGCTGGGTTCAATTTGGGTGGCTCCTGTGTGTAAACACAGCTGTGTGTATACATTCTTCAAATAGACTATGTCTCAGGAATCCTGAGGGGTAAGCTCCTAGCTAATTACTCAACAGAGAGTCAATCCAATTGCATGAATAGAGGGGAACTGACTCTCTCTAGGACACACGAGTTCACCTTTGCTGTACATTGTATCAGTGAAATTGTGCCTCACTTTTCAAAATCCATCAGAAAGTTGTTAATTTATGATGGTGTTTCTTTGATTGAACTTGGGGACAAGACACTAAAATTTCAAGGAGGCACAGAGACAAGAGCTAGCCATATGCAAACACAATATGTCTTTTCTCTTTCTGGGTATGCAGGGTCTAGAGTAGGTGGGTTTGTTAGGTAGGAGGTACCTTGACGGGGTGGTTGGGTACAGTTGCAAGCACTCACAGACTACATAGGTGCAGTTAAATGGTAATTGGTCAGAATAGAGTTCGATGGCATTTCCTGGTCAGTACCAAGGTAGTCAGTCTGGAGCTGGGTAACGATTACTTAGGATAATGATAGCTGCTATGACAAACAAGCTTCCAAATTGCAGTAGCTTATATAAAGTTTATATAATGGCTCAATATCTGTGTTGGCCTTCTATGTATTCACTCAAGGACCCCGGCTATTCTTGTCCTCTGTTTTATCTCCCACTCCCCTATCATGGGAGTGGCAAAACATGGGAAAAGAGACCTCTTCTACCCTGGATGTGGCACACACCACTTTCATTCACATTCCACCGGCAAGAACTAGTTATAGATTTCTACCTACATGCAGGGAACCTGAGAAATACAGTCACTGGCTGGACTGTATTTTCTTAGCAACAGCTCTGTGTGCACAAGAAGGGGATGCATCTCTGATGGACAGTTAGCCATCTTTGCCACAAGAACAGATTTGAGTAAGGTTGAGTCAGAAAGGGAACCAAAATGGAGACGATATATAAGGAGAAAATCGGGGAGTCTGAAGGAATTTCCTATAGGTCAGAGTTCAGATGACTGCAACAGGGTTTATTCAGTTTCTGAAATCTTTGAAAATGTTTTGTGAATCATTAAAGCAGTGAATGTGAACCAAACATGAGGATTCAAAAAAGAAGCTTTCCCTGTTTTTATTCACTTTGTCCTAAAGTGTGGATCTTCTTTTCACCCGGCTTTCCCTGAGAGTTAATGGTTCCCTGGGTGTTAGAGCTTTTGCAGAGCCATCTTTTCCCCTTCATTACACACATTAATTGCTAAAGAAAGTCCACCTCAGAGGAGCAGATTGGCCCAGGTTCTCCCTTCCAAATTGTTACCACTATTGAGTGCTTGCTATGTGCCAGCTCTTTATTAACATTATCCCACTCCATCCTCCCAATGGCCTAATGAGATACACATTTTAACTTTAACATTATTATTAAACTATGCTTTAAAAATATCTTACTGGGACAAATGATTTTCTTAAACTTTGCTTATAAACCCAAATCTACAACACTGTGAATGGAGCAAGAAGCTTCCCTCCAGTTAGAATTAATATTGGGAATAATAACTTTAATGAAACACAGTAAACAGAAAGACAATATATATATATACTTAATAAAAGTAATAGGAGGCTGAACTTAAAAGAAAAAACTGTTGATTCGTTGTATTTTTTTTCTTAAAAAAGGCTCACAACTACTGTCATAACAATTCAAGCCAGTTAAACAAAGAAAATACATGATGCCATCCTCTCTTGGGGATTCATTTATTGCTAAACCATTATTGTGACAGTTACAGGGATTTTACAAGGAATAATAAAGTCACCTCAGGCCCACACTATGCTATGACCCAGATGGTTTTTACAGCTGTTCTCTTCAAGTCTATGTCTATATGCCTGCCAGTGAGGAAACCATCATGGCACGCCCTTCCCAAAGTAACATGTCAAGTTTTATTTCCATTTGGGTGAATGCTAAAATGTTCACAACCAAATGGGAAATTAAAAGATGTAGAATATAAATGCATGTATATACTACCTTTGGGAAAAAAAAAGGTTAAACTGTTAAAAGCAGTTACTTATGAATGGTAGAATCATAGGTAAATTTATTTTCTTATACTCTAAGTTTTTCAAACTTTATAAATGGCTATTTATTACATTTTTAAATGAAAGAGTATAAATATTATTGAAAGAGGATATTTCATCTCAAACCTAGTATTGCTTTTTTTGAACTCGGAAGGAAATCACCATTTTCCAGAATTAGTTAATTTTTAAGAGAAGTTAATGAAATGCATCCACTTAAAATAATTGCTTCAAGAAAGACTATTATTTTAGATTTGTGATTATTTACTAAATTTAAGTTTTTCATGCCTACTGTCCCCTTACATGAGCATTGGACCTAATGACTCACTTCTAACAAATAATATGCAGCAATAATGAACGAATGTCAATCTTGACATTAGGTTCCAATGAAGTTGTGATTTCTTCTGTCTCACGCTTCCTTTCCCTCTCCCTCTCATTCACTAGCTCTAAGGGAAGTCAAGAACCATGTTATGAACTCTTCTATGGAGAGGACCATGTGATGAGGACCTCATGTCTCTGACCATCAGCCAACAAAGATGTAAGGTGATCTTCTAACCCCTATATGCATTAGCTTGGAAGCAGATCCTAACCCAGTTGAACATTGATTTGGAACCAGAGGCACCCAGCTAATGCCTATATTCCTGACACCTTGAAATTATGAGATAATAAATATTTGTTGATTTAGGTCAGTGAACTTTAGGGTAATCTGAACACAGCAATAGATAATTATTACAAATTAGTGTTGGCTACCCGAAGTAGGGTGCAGCAAAGAATTTTGAGTAGGGTGCAATCTATCAATTATAACTGTCTGCCATGACACAGGATGAAAGGAATGGTGATATGTGTGCTATTCTTTAACATGCATGCTCTAGTTGGCCTTGATTATGATGAACAGAATGATAGCCAAAGAATGGATACATTTTGGGGTTCTGCAGAACACCTTGGTGTTAATATAATTAGTCAACTGTTAGTCATAAATATCGGTCAAATGATCTGTGTGGGTCCTGAAATACAGATTATATGATTCAAGGAAGCAGGCAGGATCTGAGACAAGATTCTAGGCTGCCTAAGAGTGCTGGTGTTTCCTGCGGAGTCCCAGAACAGAGATCTAAACAATGAAAAACGTGGAGAGAGAATGAATGACGATTACCCTGTACTGTACAATTTGTTTGATGTCAGTCGCAACTTCTGGAACACTTAAGAGCCATGAGTGCAAACAACGTGGCCCAGAAAAGGTATCTGTACAGCTTTTAAGTGTGTTGTAAGGATAACTGGCTCTGAGGAATTGCTGATAGTGATACCCAAGTATCCCTCAAAGACTTAGAAAGCCAGTGCTTGTCTACACAGGTCCTGGAGCTCTGCTGAAATAAGAACATGTTTCTTTATCCCCGGGACAGGGGTAGGAGGGGCGGGTGGGTGTGTTGAATAAATCTCTAATGAACATTGGCCTGTGATCCAAAGGAGTGAGAGACTTTAAGGCAGAAAATGATATTGAAGGAAACTTTCTGATTTGTAAGACCCATTTTATAGACAACTCAAAGTTCAGGCATATTTCTTTTTCTGTGGATGGACATATACTTTGCACACCAAAATGCCACATGTGTGTTAAGTCTGAAACGAAGTTGTCTGTAATTCCTTAGGAATGAAATAAAAATGAGCTTTCTGAGAGACATATCTGAGGACTTCTGAAGATACACTTACGTAGATGAAGCATGAACAATGATAAGAAAATGGTTATATCACTGAAGTATGCTTAACCTATTTTTTAATGTCAAATTTGAAGACCATAATAAAACTTAAGTTACTTTAAGAAGATAGTTAGCATATTTTCATGGAAATTCTATAGATAAAAATAAATGTGTGTGTATGTTTATTTAACCCAGAGAGATTATACTTGCTACTTACTGAATTACTCAAGGTTCCTGAAGAATCAGCTGTGACAGGAGCTTGCATAGTCTCATATTTAAAGAAATTCAGAAAATGATAAGAAAATGTGTGAAAAGTTTAAGATTTCAGTGATGTTTATATTCCACTTTCTTATCTTATTAAACTATGCTGAATGTGAATATGAATATTGTGAAGAATCCCCACATGAGATCTCTCCCCATAACTGGAACATTACTTTATTTCTCTCTATTAAAATACTGTCATTTATTCAATCTCAGAAATCTTTCACATAAGGAAAATATTTTTCTATTTCATTTTTCCTTGACCCCTTAGGAAGTTCCTGGAAGGCTATGTGTTGTACAAACCCATTGGGACACACACACACACACACACACACACACACACACAGAGAGAGAGAGAGAGAGAGAGAGAGAGAGAGAGAAAGAAATGTCTTATTTACATGAAGTTGAAAAGAGAAATACTAATAATCTCTTTAGCTTTGTCCAGGCGAATACAATGAATAAAGCAAAAAAGACACAGGGGATAAATGGCTATTTAATGCTTTCTAGGGACAGAATGAGACCATATTGAGTCTGAATCTAGGTTTATGTCTTGAATTGTCACATTAATTGATCCTTTTGGAAGCTGAAGGTTTTCTTTATCTTATTGATAGGAGAGGTAAAGATGCTTTTGCTAACAGCTTCAAAACACACTTGATTTTTTTAAGCCCAAGAATAACACACTCAATTACTTGCCTGATGTTTACTCCAGTGGTTTCCTGGACAGACTCTCACATGCCAACTGATTCAAATCGTGAGTGTTTGCCCCTGGCACCATGTTGCTCCTGTCCAAGCCCTCTGGTCCCTTCACCAGCATTGTGATCACCTCTCTCTTCACAATGAGTCTGCCTTTGAAAACTTGATTCAAGTTTTAGTTTCACCTTGCAGTTTTTGCTTTACGAGAATTAATGCAATTGGAAGTAATTTAAACATTCAGCTGTCCTCCAGTCAGTTGAGCAATTCCCAAAGTGGCAGAACAGATACATGGGCACCCTAAATCTTGTGATTTCTACGATACCATTTGACGAATATTCCAACCCTATCTATTCTACTATCCACACAGTTTATATGTTCCATATCTTCCTGGCCATAGGACATGCTATTTCTTAAAAGGCTCCAAAGGAAATCTATGCATTTTCCAGTCCCTCTGAGTTTGCTTTGGTTGGTGCCATCTGAGCAGTGGGTGCGTATTCTTGGGGTTATGAAGCAGAGTTGGACACTTAGCCAGCCCAGGAAGGACACAATTAGAATTAGAAAGGCACAGAATACCTTACTAAAGAAAGCAATCAGACTCAAAGAACAGCTTTTAGTTTTCAGTACAAAAAAATGCTGGCCTAAAGTTAATTTTATTTATTCAAAGTCTATCTGAGTATAAGCAGAAATAGAGAAACTTTTCTACATTCTTTCATTGGACTCAAAACCAAAATGTTCAGCAGTGAGGCTTGATGCTCCTTGTAGCTCCTAAGTGCTTCATGTATAGGTTTCAGCTTATTGAAAGCCCAGTTGCCCTGAAGAAGAAGCATAAATAAGATCATTATGGTGGGATAAGAATACAACTGTCCATCCCAATTAATAATGCCACCATGCGTGTGGCTGCGCAGTTACCCCAAATTGGAAATTGCTCTCAGTAACTCTCTCTGTTAACCTTGAAACCCAATTAACCACCAAAAAAGTAGTAATATTACTGCCAAAACGTATCTCAAATAAATACATTGTTTTTATCTCTACCATAATCACCCTTGTTTTGTCTACCTTCAGTTCCTAGTTGAACTATTCTGGTGCCTTCCAGACTTCACCATCTATTTTTAAAAGTATATATTTATTTATAATAAAATTGTATATATTTAAGGTACACAATGTAATGATTTGATATATAGTGAAATGATTACTATAGTCAAGCTAATGAATACATTTTCTCTTCCCATAGTTACCTGTGTGTGTGTGTGTGTGTGTGTGTGTGTGTGTGTGTGTGTGATGAGAGCACCTAAAATCTACTCTCAGCAAATTTCTAGTATTCAATCCAGTGTTATTAACTATAGTCCCATTCGGTCCATAAAACAGCCCGTGACCTTTTAAAATGCAAAACCGATCGTATAGGTACTCTACTTTGGTTTCCCATTGTTCTTACAGTCAATGTGGTGTGCGTGATACTCAATGGTCCATCAGTAAAAGAGTGACTGAATAAATTAACGTATTTTGGCTAATCATAGTTCAGGGTCTAGATAAATTACATAAATTTTTTTTTGAGTTTTTGAATGAGGAAAAATTTATGTATCCCAAAGGGACTTTCTGTCTCTAAACTATATAAAAACTACCCAAACACATTTAAAATCATTATTTTTCTGGGTCACTTACTGCAATAAATTTTGCAAAGTGTAATATCCTTCAGTAGTAAAACACATTGTTCTGTGTGCTGTTCCCCTCTTGTTTATACAGGGGAGAGTAGAAGAAAGCTCTTAATAGTTTATAAATCAAGATGTTTAAATATTTTTGGCAAGAGTGAAAAGCATGTTTGTTATTCCTTTTGTCATACCTGCCTCACTTTACTTCTTCCCTGCTCCACAGGCCACCTCTTCCATTTTTCTTTCAGCTAATTTTAAAATTATCGCTATGTGGTTGATATGCTTATACTAATATCACTTGGTTTTCAAACTTTTTTCTAGAGAGATCTAACATGTAATCATTATTTTGCAACCTCCAGTGTACTTTTCTTTCCCTCATTCACTTCAATACAATTATTATCAGAATTTTTGGTTAAATCAACATTCAGTGTTTACATCATCATGACTATGAAAATACTATTTCCAACTGGGTCACCTAATATACTTGGATTACGGTCACATTTCCTTTCTTGCCTCCTTCCTAGAGTTAATAGTTGCATTTTTCTGACCTGCTTATCACTGCTGCCTCATTGGATCAAACACACCAGGTCATATCTATCAGTTCCATTTTCTCCCCATTTGAAAGAAATCTATTTTGCTGCCCAATCTGAAGCCCAGTCTGAAATATTTTATTTCTCTTGGCCTGTTGCAGTTTTCTTCCTAGGATTTCCCTTTACTACCATTCTAAAAATACCTTTTACTTCTCTCTCCTTTTTGTCGTGGTGCTTGGTGACGCACAAGAACGAAGGATTACTCAGACAACATGCAAGAAGCTGAGAGGCAGGCAAGGGGACAGACCATGCAAGAAGTCTGACCCCCAACTCCTTGTCCTCGTTGGCTTTTATTTGTCCAAAAAAAAAAAAACCAGAATCCGTGGGAAGCAGCAGCAAGGCATAGCTCAGCCTTGGGGAAAGAGCAAGGACAGCAAACATATTCGTGAACTTCCTTATTTGGTTTCTTACTATGTCTTACCCTGCAACTACGCTGACCTTGGCACACACTGTTTTCAGTTACGTTGCCAACATTGTCAGCCTGGTCTCGGTCACCCTTGCTTTTGCCCAGGAGCGCCGAGCCCCTTCTCTGTCCCTAATGAGTCCCACACGTTTCTTTTTTCCCCCTCTCCTGCCTTAGATTCCTCGTTTCCTGATACAATATCCCTTGTGGAGGAGCACGTATGCTATTGTTTTTTGACTTTGTGTGCCTGAATATATTTTTATTCTATCTTTAAACATGGAGTATGGTCTCATTAAACATGGAATTCCAGGCTGGAAATCATTTTCCCTAGAAGTTTAGATACATGGCTCAATGTTCTCTAGCTTCCAGTGTTCCTGCTAAGAGACCTGATAGTATTCTTATTTCTGATTATTTGTAAATTATTTTTCTTCTCTAGGACCTTAAAGAGCTCCTCTTTAAACCTAAGGTTCTAGCATTTGACAATGATGTGCCTTAGTGATGTTTTTTTTAAATCATTAAGCTGAGGTTTCAATGGGTACTTTCCTCCTGGAAATGCAGGTTCTAAGAATGTGTATTATTTTTTTCAATATTGTTCAACCCTCCATTTTTTTCTACATTCTTTTTCTGGTATTTGAACTTCCCAGTTGCTCCCAGCTACAGCTGATTCTCTCAATTTCTTTTCCTTTTTAAAAATACTATTTTTCATCTCTGTCGTTTTGTTCTATTCCCTGATGGAGATCTTTGATGTCTTCTCAATTGCATCTTTCAATGAGTGCGTGGATGCTTATTTCTGCTCTCACATGTTTTTAATTTCTGAGAGATCTTTCTGAAATTCTGTGATTGTTACCTTTAATAGAATTTTTCTTTCTTCTCTTCAGAAATTAATGATAGTTTTGGAGACATTTCCCCCACCTAGTTGCTATAGCTTCTAAATTTTTTTCTCTTTGTTAGCTTTTAACTAATATTTAGTCTGTGCATATGTGTATATTTAAGAGTGAAGTACACACACGAACTGGTGTCATGTTTGTCTTGAATATGCAGGGCTTTTTAATTGGTGAGATTCTCTATGGAATCATTAACTGGGGATCCAGACACTTGGGGACTCAGCTTTCTCTGCTCTGCTAACTCAGGGATTTCACCTTTGAAAAAACTGGCATTTTTTTGTCTGTTATAGTCATCTCTCTTCTGTTTTTTGTTATTGTCAGTTTAGCTTTTGCACTTATTTTTATATGTTAGCAATGCCCTCTGAGATATTATATATCGTATATTAAATAATATGTATAGACTGTTATATTTTAAGTTTATGCAGTATGGAGGAGAATATCTGACAGGGAGATGTCAGTTCTACTTGAAGAGAAGCTAAAGGTGCCATGAAAATACTTCTTAAAGAGATTGGTCCTTGGCGAAGTCTTAAGAGATGAAGATTCTGGGCAGACAAGAGGCTGAAGAGTGTACGATGCTAAGAGCAAAAGCCCAGGCCATAACACAATGCAGTGTGATCTTTTCCACAGAAATGCAAGGGGACTAGCACAGGTTCAGGTAGTGGGTGAGAGGGAGAAGTTAATCAAATTCAGGTTATAGAACTAAGCATGCTCCATTCTAAGGCCCTATGCAAAGCATCATGGGTAATACAAAGTAAATAAGACTTCATTTCTTCCTTAAGCAGCTCACAATCTAATAGGGAAGGAAAGGTATAAAAATAAATAGCAATATTTATCATATAACTGTGTGAATTGAAATGTGTTTTCCAAGGAGAAGGAGATGATACCTGATCGAGAGAAAATATTTCATAAAGAAGACATTTGTAAGTTCTCAAATTATGATAAAGAGAGCTTTGGCAAGAAGAAACTGAGATGAAAGGAAAATGAGGAAAAGCTTGGTACTGGATATGGGAAGGATGATTGGAGAAGAGCTGGCATCATCCAATCTTCTTGGTACCCAGATAGGTGAGGTAAATCTGATGATATGGGCCGGGCCATAGGGTGGATACGGTCTTGGATGTCAGGCTGGGCAGTCTGTGTTAATTGTGTGAGTTACAGTCAAACCTACTTAAAATGACAATCAATGTCTCTGATGTACATTATCTCTCTTCCTTGTTTCTGGTGAATGGTCTTCCTTACTCTTGAAGCATGAAATGTCCTTGAACAACAAGTAATAGTTATTTGTTTTTCAACTTGTTCTTCTCATATGTTCATCCTTCTCTTTAATTCATTCTTCACACCTTATCCAATGAGTGGACAAATGCACTTTGAAGAATCTAATCTCTGCTTTTGATGGCTGACCATTCTACTTAGTATGAAATTCAGATTCCTTCCAAGGCCTATAGGATCCTAAAGGCTCTAGCACCTGACTGCATCTTGGATTTCACATCATAATGTTTCCTTTTTCCCTCTGTACATTCCAATCACATATCAGTTTGGTCTTCCTTTACTATAACATGCTCATACCCCGCCCCCCTGCGGCTTTGTACTTGCTATTCCCTTTACCTGGGATGCTCTTTTATCAGCAATTTGCATAGTCAGTGTCTGTGTGGTTTTTAGGTACTAGATAAAGTATCATTTCCCCAAATTGGCTTTCCCTGGCCATCGTATTCAAATTACACTCTACCCCTTCTCCCTCTTATTGTGGTTCATTGCTCTATTCATTTCCTTTGGAGCACTTTTCTTAGTTACGTGTTAAACAATTATTTAATTGTCGATTATCTGTTTCTCAAGCCACTAGAAATTACCCTTCAAGAAATCAGAGGCCTTGTCTTTTGTATGTTCTGCAGTATCCCCAATGCCTAGCATCGTGCTTGGCATATAACGAACAATCCATCTTTGTGGAATAAAGGAACAAATAAGTAAGTAATTATTTGAAATGCTTCTCCCCATTTTTGATACATTATCACTTTAAATATTGAATAGATCCATAAGAACCTCTTTGTTTAACCAAATCATTTATTTCATGGTTTTTTTCTACATTCTTTCTTATTTCTATAAATACTTATCTGTTATACTGTAAGCTACATAAGGGAAGAAAGCAGGTCTCTGTCTTTAAACATTTTACTCTTGGTGTCTAAATCATAGTATATGCTCAATAAATATTCTTAAGAATGCCTGCATGATGAGAAAAGGTGTGTAAGGAAAAGGTAAATGCTAGGACTGCCTGTTGCATGGAAGGCAGGAGGTTTGTCTCAGATCTTCCATGAAACATTTAACACATTATTGTTAGTATCGTTGTTGTTATTGCTATTGTTGTTGCTGCTGTTGTTGTTAATCCTTGTCCTGGCTCTGCTGATAAGCAGGTCTTTGACCTTGGGGCATACTGCTTTATATGAGTATTTATGAATTTTAATTTCTTCATCTGAAATGTAGAATAATATTAAAGTATGACCTATGGCCCAGCTGTGCATAAAACATATTTTCATGGTCTCTACCTGAATCTCCATCTGCCCAGCATCTCTGGGTGGGGACATGAATTTTTCACAAGCTCTTTCAATGATGCTTACGGAGACTAAAGTCTGAGATACACAGATGAGGGGTTATAGTAAATGATGTTCTATGATTCTGAGTCTCCTGTGTAACTGAAAAATACTATATTGGCCACCTGGTAAGGGAATGAGAGAGCTATATCCTTTAGGTATTGCTCATGTAGGTTGCTGTGGCAGGAAGTTTCCTAGTAATTCTTGTTGGCTGCAGTTTCTTTTGAGTAATGGTCTATTCTTTGCATCCTATTATATTAAATCACATTATTCTTCATGTTTTGTGTCTCAGGGAAAAATAAGACTGTAGTGTGGTATTTTCTCTTAGAAAATGTTTGTTATGTAGATCACATGGTTTATGAGTCTGATTCTTCAAATATATAACTTTTGGGGAAAACCCATGTATTTTGGGAAGTTGCAATAATTTCTTCCAGCTATGGGTCCAACTTGGTCCACTGATGCTGTTTATTCGCAACATGATTACAACAAAGGGCTGTGGGAATTCAGTGGTCAATGAGGACTGCTGAAAATCAGCTAGGGAAAATAGACTCTATGGAGGCAGAATATCTCATACAAGAAATGAAAACTAATTGCAAAAATTCAAACAAGGAATAATTTCCCTCTTACTGGCAAATTTAGAGGAGGTCTTCAGGTAATTTGGAATAACAATAACTGCTGACAGTGTTTTGGGGGTGGGGGGAGGTGTAAAAAGCCTGACAACCAAATAGAGCACAGGTGTAGGAGCCGGATGTAAGCGGGCTCAGGAGGATAAATACCGTTTTCTGGAGACTCAACTCAAAGGGAATTAATTTCTCCCTTTCTTCATGACTCAACTTATTTGATAGAGTTGTAGAAAATGTTCATACACTTGAAAATGGAAGCAAAGCTCCCTGCCCCACCTCCCACCTTCCATTTAAGAACTTGCATGGACAGTTGAGGAAAGAATGACTTTAACAGGCTTGGTATGAGGGAGATGTTTCTCATTCACAGTATTTCAGAGTGAGACTGACCAGGAATTTAATATCTATATGCTGCATAGCTACTTAATGTTTGAGATACACACACACACACACACACACACACACAGTAGTTTCTATTATTTCAACTTCTTAATATAACTTGAGTGAGAACTCTTGTCTTATGTATCAGATATTTCTAGGAATGCTGAGAATCACTCAACAATAGCTCTAAAAACTAATTATATTGGGAAACATCAAAATTTGCATTTATGCATAAATGAAACAATTATTGCTAAGAATAATGGCAATACACTTAACATTGGTGCCATAACTTTACAATTTATAAAGCATTTCTAATTCACTTTTGTCTTCCTTAGTTCCTAGCATTGTCTCATTTAATCCTCATCAAAATCTGGCAAGGCAGGTTTATCCTCCAACACTCAAAAGGTACAAGTGTTTTGCCCAGAGTGAAAATACTACTTAGTGGTTTGGATGGCTAAGAGAATTAGTTTCCCAGCTCTACATGAGCAAACCTTTACTACCATTTTCTTTTAGTGTTTTGAAGGTGTCTGGAAGTGGTGAGATCCTGGATAGCAGAGAAGCCCAGCAGGGAAGCCCCAGAGTGTTGCCCCGCGTCTTACTCAGTTTGGGAAGACGCGTTAATGAAAGGCTAATACCACTAATCATTCCACTGAAAACTCCAACTTCCATTTTTAATGCATAGAGTTGAAAGATCTAGAACCACACTGCACTGTAGAAACATATAAGCAGTAAAAAAAAGTAGTTCTTTATAAATTATACATCCTTACTTTTCAATGTGCCACAGGTCATCTACATGGAAAAGTCAGAGCTCCATAAAGTCACCTATTCCTGTAGCCTGTGTCCCTCAGGGAAACCTCTGCCACAGGGAATGGGGGTCCTTGGCAATGGCTAGGCATGACTTATGGGGCTTAGACCACCAAGTGCAGCAACACCCAGCAGGAGCAGATGGACTTCTTAGTCACCAGACCATGATTTTCGAATGCAGTTGCTGAGAGCTGGAGCCAAGCACAGTTCTTTCCTTCCCTTCCCTATGGTTTAGAGATTAAGGAACAGACATGAGCTTTTCGTAGATAACATAATGCAAGCAACCTACGTACGGCAGGCTTTTCTCAAGAGTTGCCATCTTTCTCTACCTGACAATTGGAGCCCACCATTAATAAGGCTATCCCACAGTGACCCACAAGTGGAACAGAAAGATTGAGGGGTTAAAGCCTCCGAGGACAGCACGGAGGATATTTTGAATGCATAATGTATATCTTCTTTCATCTTGGGTTTGGTGTGAGTAATGATTGGGACTTTATCTGCACTCACATTTAAGTTAGGCAATGCTTGTAAAAGCACATGAGAAAGTGCCTGGCCCACAGAAGCACTGCTGTAATAACAATTGCTGCTAGTAATAACTCCTATGGGTAACAATTAGGGTTAGTACTGCTGTTGCAATAATTACTGTTATTATTATTATAGTCACTCTGACTATTGTTATGTTTGTTGAATAATGTGTATGAGAAAGAGAAAGGATGACACATCCAAGATTAAAAGAACGTGTGCCTATAACAGTTTCATTTTTTAGTTTTATTAACGTATGATTGACAAATGAA
Organism: Lyroderma lyra; assembly: GCA_004026885.1. NCBI lineage: Eukaryota > Metazoa > Chordata > Mammalia > Chiroptera > Megadermatidae > Lyroderma > Lyroderma lyra. The sequence goes on from PVJL010003390.1 coordinate 142,527, forward strand.
AATTGTATATATTTAAAGTATACAATGTAATGTTTTGATGTAAGTATAGATCGTGAAATGATTACCACAATCAAGCTAATCAACATATTCATCACCTCACATAGTTACCATATTTTGCAGTTAGATCACTTAAAATGTATTCTTTTAGCACTTTCATACATACAATACATTATTATTTATAGTCACCATACTGTATAGTAGGTCTTCAGAACTTATTCATCTTATAATTGAAAGCTTTTACTCATTGACCAACATCTCCCCATTTCTCCCATTCCCTCAGCCCCCAGTGTCATACTCTGTGTTTCTATGACTTAGGCTTTTTTTAGATTTTGCATGCAAGTGACATCATATGAGTATAGTATATCTTTCTCTGGCCAACTCTTCTTTGCATAATATCCTCTATGTTCACCCATGTTGTTGCAAATAGCAGGATTTCCTTTTTTATGACTGAATTTTATGTGTGTGTGCGTGTGTGCATGTGTGTGTTTGTATGTATATGTATACACATACACACATATACATGCATATATATATACTGGGAGTGCCAAAAAAATTAGTGCACATTTGGAGTGATGTTACCTATGTGTTGCTTTTCAAAGTTGAATTGAATTATGGTAGTAATGTGTAGTATGACATTTGCTCAAAAGATGGCATTGATCAAATAAATGCTAACATCACCATATGACAGGCAGGACAGTCAAAGAAAATGGTGGAAGCACAACTGTCATTCGAGGAGCACAAGACCATTGTGAAGTGGTATTTGAAATTCGAGAACATTGTTTGAGTTTCCCCCATGTTCTCCTGAATTAGCATCCCTTGACTTCTACTTGTGGGGGTCCTGAAATGATGTGGTGGACTGTAGAAAACCGGCTACACTGATGATACTTCGGGAAAAAATTCAAACAACATGTACAGTGATACAAGTGAACACTTTGGTCAATGTTGCTCAAGCAGTAGTTTGCCAATATCAAAAGTGTCTAGACACTAATGGTAACCACTTTGAGCACCTCTTACAATTGCAGAAGTCAAACGTGACTTGTATTCATCTTTTGTTACTGGTATATATTGAGTATTACAATTTTAATACCATTTTTTCCTTTCTTAAAATGTGTATACATTTTTGGCACCCCCAGTATATATATATACACATACATATATATACACATATATGTATGTATATATATGCATATACCTCATATTTTCTTTATTCATCCGTCAATGGACATGTAAATTGTGCTTTTTTATTTTTTTCATTTTTTTAATTAAATTTATTAGGATGATGTTGATTGGTAAAAATTACATGGGTTTCAGGTGCACAATTCTACATGACTTTCTCCATGTGATGTATTATGTGTTCATCATCCAGAGTCAGTTCTCTTTCCATCACCATAGATTTGCATCTCTGTTCTTTTTCCCCGACCCACCTCCCCCTTATCCTCAGGTAACCACTAAACTATTGACTGTGTCCATGAGTTTTGTTTCTTGGTTGTTTTCAATTTTACATTCCACATATGAGTGGAATCATTTAGCTCTTGTTTTTTTCTGTCTGGCTTATTTCACTTAGCATGATGATCTGCCCATTTTTTAATTGAGTTTTTGGTGTTTTTTTTTCTATTTTGATTGTGCATTTATTCTGTTCTTTAGATTCCACATATAAGTAAGATCATATAGTATTTGTCTTTCTCAGTCTGACTAATTTCACTTAGCATGATATCTTCTAGTTCCATCCATGTTGTTGCAAAAGTAAAATTTTATTCTTCTTTATGGCTGAGTAATACTCCATTGTGTAAATATATCACAGCTTCTTTATCCAGTCATTTATTGATGGACATTTAGGTTGTTTCCATGTATTGGGTATTGTGAATAATACTGCAATAAACAGAGGGGTGCATATATTTTTTCTAATTAGTGTTTTGGATTTCTTTGGATAAATAACCAGGACCATAAGGTAGTTCCATTTTTAATTTTTAAAGGAATGCCCATACTGTTTTCCATAGTGGATGGATGAATTTGCAGTCCCACCAGCAGTGTAAAAGGGTTCCCTTTTCTTCACATCCTCACCAACATTTGTTGTTGGTTGATTTATTGATGAGAGCCATTCTGACAGGTGTGAGGTGGTGTCTCATTGTGGTTTTGATTTGCATTTCTCTGATGCTTAGTGATGTTAAACATCTTTTCATGTGTCTATTGGCCATCTATATGTCCTCTTTAAAGAAATGTCTACTCAGGTCTTGTAGATTGTTTTTATATCTTGGACATGTGGATAATGCTGCAGTGAACATGGCAGGGTAGATATATCTTTGAGATACTAATTTTATTTCTTTGGATATATACCTAAAAGTGAGATTGCTGGATTGCGTGATAGTTCTATTTTGATTTTTGGAGGACCCTCCATACTGTTTTTACATAGTGGCAGTACCAATTTACATTCCCACCAACAATGTGCAAGTGTTTCCTTTTCATCACACCCTTGCCAAAATTTGCTGTCTTTAATTATTTTTTATAGTAACCCTTCTAAGAAGCGTAAAGTGATATCTCATTGTGGTTTTCATTCGCATTTCCCTGATGACTAGTGATGTTTTTTATACCAATAGGCTGTTTGTGTATCTTCTTTGAAAAAAATGCTTATTCAGGTCTGTTACCCATTTTTAATTGAATTGTTGTGTTTTTGCTATTCAGTTGTATGAGTTTCTTTTATCTTTTGGGTATTAACTCCTTATCAGATATATAATTTGCAAATATTTTCTCTCATTCAGTAAGCTGCTTTATCATTTTGTTGATTGTTTGCTTTGCTATGTAAAAACTTTTTAGTGTGATGCAGTTCCACTTGTTTATTTTTGCTTTTGTTGCCCATGCTTTTGGTGTCATATCCAAATAATCATTGCCAAGACCAATGTTAAAGGGATTTTCCCTATATTGTCTTCTAGGAATTGTATGATTTCAGGTCTTAAAGTTTCAGTCTTTAATCCATTTGAGTTGATTTTTGTATATGCTATAAGATAAGGGTCTAATTTTATTCTTTTGCATGGGATTAGCCCTCCTCCCCACCACAGATCCAACTGTAGAACCTGAAGTTTCCCTGAACTGGGCTCCAGCCCCTTTCTATTGCAAGTCCAGAGTCAAGCCTGCCTTCAGAGGGACCCAGGAAGAGATGTACCAATTCACTCCCCCATAACAGTCTTGCTGGCCACTACAGATCCCAAAGCAGCCCTGTCACCCAGCTCGAGCCCTGCTCTCAGTCCTGCCTGCCCAGAGACCCTGTTAAAGCCACATCCATCTGTGCTCCTCCCAACAGGCCTGCCAACCCAGGAGGAGAATAGACAGCAGCCACAGAACCAGGATTCAGCCCACCTGACTGAGATCCATGTGGCAATCCCATCAGTCAGGGGACCAGGCAGGAGAAGGTCTTTACCTGCTAAAATCAACCTGTAAAGATAAGAAGAGGTGTTTTCTCCTTCAAATTCTTGGACAGCAACTCAAGGCTACATAAATCACTAAGAATCAGGCAAACATGACATAACCAAAGGAAATTAATAAAGCTCCAGTAACTGACCATAAAGAAATGGAGATTTATAAATTGTCTGACAAATACTTCAAAGTAACTGTGTTAAAGAAGCTCAGTAAGCTACAATAGAACATAGACAGCAAAATCAGGAAAAATCCTTCTTAAAATACCAACATCTCTGTTGCTGCTCTTTATAGAAGAACTTTGGCAATGCAATAGTTTCCTGAGAAAGTCCCATTCAGTGATGGCATTTCTAAAATTTTAGCAGCCTCATGCAATAGGTATTTTTAGCAGATAAATTCTTTTCACATATTCTTCCAAACCTGTGAAACACTGGACTATTCCTTTTACTCTGGCTATCACACGCTCCCTGGACCCACTCTCATGTAAAGGAGCATAAGAGGAGCTCATGAAGAGCCCGATGGCTATTGAAGTGGGTGTAAATGCTTGCTGTAAAATAGTCAGTGCTGGGAAGCTGCACGGAGTGGTGGGAGAACGGCTCTGGCTCACAAAGTTCCTGCTGTGAGTCAGGAGCTGAGTGGTTCCGAGAGACTCCTGAAAAACTCTGAGCTTTGGTTTCCTCCTATGTCAAATGGGAGACAATAATTGCAACTTCTCAGAGATGTTGAGAAAATGAAATGAGAAGTTAGTGTAGGCAAGGCACCTAGGGTAAAGCCGTAGCTCAACAGTGATGTGTTCTTCCTCTGCTATTGGCCCCTAATCAGCCCTCCTAACTAGCCTCACTTAGAAAAATATCACCAGCTCCTACCTCCCTGTTCTTAATGAGTTACATTTTAAAATAGGGAGAAGGCTAGTAATAAACAATTTCTAAGTAGAATTGTCTGGGTCAAAAATAGAAAATGTGAAGTAGATCAAAACCTGCAAATCCAACAGCCAATAAATATAAGAAAAATTGTTCTATTTTTCTAGTAGCCAGGGAAATGTAAATCAGTGTAAAATATCAATTTATAATCATCAGCTTGGCAAAAAGTCTAAAAAGTGAGAATGGCTACTCATGGAATTACAAGAAAAGGGACACAAAATGTAAGTTTTTACATCCTTTTCAGATAGAACTCATATATATACATATATATATATGAATTATTTGCATTCTTTCTAGGTTTTACCACTCTAGTGTTATAATAAACATCCTAGTGCTAGTACTTGTATTTCTAAGAGATAAATTCCCAGAAACGTGACGTGGGAATTAATATAACATGTCACATTAAAATGTGACAAAAGATACATTAACATTGAAGTGGTAAAACCCTAGAAATAACACAAATGTTCATAAAAACACAAAATGTTCGAACTTGTACATTTATTTGGTGGAATATAAAGCAACAAAATGAATCTATACTACTTTACTTGGAGAGATTTCCATAATATATTAAGTGAAAATAGCAAGATGCAGAAGAATAAATGATTCTATTTTAGAAAAACAAACAGTAGCAGAAATACCTCTCGTCTCTATGCACATATTCTGTATGCATATATGAGTATGGGTATGTGAATGAACATATGAGCATGGAAAAGTCGATATAAGATGACCCACTGAGTAAGTAACATTACTTACCTAAGGGTTGCAGAGAAAAGTGGAGAGGAATGGGAAAGGAAAATTAAGCAAAACTAAAAGACTGCTTAATATACTTGTATATTGTTGCCCTGTGCATAATATTTTTAAGGTTACAATTATAAAAACTGTACATTTGTGTTATGTTCCAAAATGTATATAAAAACCATACATATATGTATATATAAAGAGATGCATGAAAGGGTAACCACTAAGGAATTAAAGGGAATTATAATGTTAACACATAACTTCTCTTCTGTTTGTTTTCAATTTTGTTAGAATACTTTATATGCAACCTTGTTATTTATGTAATCAGAGAAAAGCTATTTTCGCTGTGTAAAAAAGAGAGGGAACGATGCCCAGGCTAGCTATAATTCCACAAGGTGGTTCCAGAAATAAGAAAGAGCCTTTGGAAGCATTCTGAATTTGTTTTAAATCCTGAAAAATCTCAGGATATATTGTAGGTTGGCAACTCCAGAAGTAGACTCTGAGACGGAGTACATGTGCAGGATGCTGATTAGGGAAAGTGCTTGTGTCCACACTGGGGAAGGGATGAGGAAGCAGGTTGAGTACATGGTGAGGTTGAGAGGTCATAATGGTTCAGTGACAGCTTTGGCTGACCCTACAGGGAGCCCTGAAGCTAGAATGGCCCTTTGGCATTGTCCAGAGTTGAGCTAAAAAGCCAAGTCTAACCCCCACCTTCACATACATCAGTTGTGGATGTGGTGCCCCTGGAGGGCGAGCAGCTGAGGTAATCTTCGAAGGGGCTGAAGTTGAGGGAAGTCTGATGACAATTCCAGCAGCTGAGACTTCAAGTCCTTTATTAAGAGGACCTGGGCATTGCATCTCATTGTCTTCCCAGAAACGCCCCCACCCCACCCCCAGCTCTAACTAACTACAGACGCAAAAGGGGTCGCATACTAAGCCTGGCAAGCTCAGGAAAGGTCAGCACGGCCAGCCCTAGAGACTCAGAGACTGAAATTAACCATATAGGATATTTTGAGCAGAGTAATTCCTAACTAAAAGCAGTTTATAGCTGGTAGTTGTGTCATAGGCCCACAGCTTCCTTGACAAAGGAAAGGTCTTTACCTTAAGTGAGCCTGTCTATTGTCCTTTTGCATCTAGATAACATACCTTTGAAATGTCAGAGTAATCTTTTCCAGAACACTCAGGGCACAACCACCACCCCAAGAGACCACAGAACCCCTCATTATTATCTTGTTTCCCACATACCATCCCTTTGTGCTGTAAATATTATTATCCTGTACTCGCCAAAGTAAAAAGAAGTAGGTGTCTCTCCGTTTTACTTCTTATCCAATCCCAAAGATTTCCCTTGCTTTGCTTTCTCCGGGCCCCTCAATCTACCACCAAGGGAACCAAACTTTTGCTACCTTGGAGCTGCCTTTTAGGATATTGACTTAAAGCTGTTTATTAAGAAATAAGACTCAGAAAGAACTTTTGGCCCTCCCCCTCAAGAGACTCAGAGAGAAAAACCTGCTTCAGGAAGGAAATCATAGGATGTCCTCTTTAGCCTAATTTGAATTAAGTATAGTAAATAGGAGGGCAGAAGGTAGGACCGGTTAGCTGGGTGTGCCCCGTGTATTATTGTTTCTGAGTTGCCTGGCAAGAATTTGTTTGCTCTGTGAGTTTGGCTCTTAACTAACTGCAAACCTCCCATTCTCATTTCTGAATTCTAACCCTGCCCCTTCTCCTTTGTCCAAAAATGTCCTATATTCCCATTTTGCTTCACTGTCTCTGGAATTTTCGTGCTTATGTGAATTCCCCATGCACATGTATTATATAAAATCATATAAAAAGGCATGGGCTATGGAGTCAGGCAGACTTTGTTTTAAATCTCAGCCACATGACTTCTATTGGTTTGGTCCATGTTGCTAAAAGAAAACAATCAATATTTATTTATCAAGAGAAAAAAACAGTTGTACTTACCTATAGAACTGTGGGGAAGATTAAATCAGATCATAGAAAGGAAGCACCTAGCGCAGAGTAGGCACTTGATACATTACCTTTCGGCCCTCCAGGTGTGCTCACTCTTAGGAAAGGATAATCGTGAATGGTGGAGAGAGGGAATGGGAACCCAAAGGAAAAACCTGAGCCCAGCCTTCTCAGTGCACCTCGGCTTCCTCCCTGGTGTTCCTCCAACACCAATATAAAGTCCCAAAGTACAAAATCTCTGACGATGTTTAGTTCCTCTGGATGCTGTTAACATTCTCTGCTAAGTTCAGCACAGAAAATTTAGCCAGAATCTCTTGCTCAGTGAAGTAATTAACAAGGCCATTCCTTCAAGTGCTGCCATCCTAGTTACCATGGTGATGAAATGACAATGCAATTTGAGTAATTCATAATACATAGCTCTTCCCAGAAAAACAAAGGAGTACTTTAAGGATAACTGAATCATTTCGGTGATGTCTTATACAACCTGTTACTCATTTCAATGACTTAGACAAAAGGCTTTAATGAATAGAAGATTAGACTGTTTACATTTGCAACTGAACATACCAAATACTTTCCTAATGTGTTAATTAACATTTTCTTCAAATGCAAAGGAAAACATTCCAACTAAGAAGACAGGTAAGAATCTGATTGTAATGCAGACTCACCTGGCATTCAAAAAAATCTTTGGAAAGATGAATTAAGTAACCACATCATTCAAAAAAGAAAACCAATTTTTAAGTTATAGTCAAGGTCATTCCTGGTAAATAATGAAAATAAAACAAGAGTGGTCATTTTATGGGGATTCTAATATTGTATGCTTGTCTGCAAGCTCTGAAAGTTTGAAAACACCTATTTGAAATACTTCTTTTCTTCAATTGGAAACCATTTTAAAATGTTAATGTCAAAACATTTGTATAACAATATGCAAAGGAACAACCAAAATATTATCTAGGGAAATAATAAACATAAAAATAGAACCCCAAAGTCTCAAGTCGCTCCTTCAGCCTCTGTATCTCCCCAGGTTCCAAGCTGGTCCATTTTTCTTTCTAAATGCCTCTTTATTCCCATACGTCCTTCCAAAATATCATCTTCACGTTCAAAGAGCTCTCGGTCTATGAACTGACTCAGGTCAGAGAAATGGAAAAGGGACTGTGCCTCTCCTGGGCCTTCCAATCTGATCTCTGTCACTAGCTTTGAAGTTCGTTGGTTTTCCTCTCTTGTCAATACAAATCAAGTAGGACCTTAGTGGACTCCACATCTATTTTAGACCTAGGTATCCAATGACCAAATACAATTCTATTTTCGATCTTTGTATTCCTTTCACTACCTTAATCAAAAGAACGAATGGCATTTCACATTAATATTTTGTGGACATTGTATATTGTTCAGGATTTCATTAACCAACTGAGTAAAGAATCAGAACTACTCTCACCTGTTTGGCTAGCATGCTTAATTGTAGAATCTCTGGTACCGATATCAATAAGTTCAGGTTGATCCATTCTTGACCAGCCTCTCTCAGAATCCATTTGCACACATATTCTCAAGATTCTAGCAGATACAAATTAGAGATGTTTGTGTGCAAGCCCTCTCTTCCTTTCCTTCCCTGACTTGATCTTGCTGACAAACAGGCAAAGAGAGTGAAACATAAGAAGAGTTGGCTCCCCTGGGAAAGTGACTTTTTTAGGTGAAGGAAGACAGTGTCTTCCTGGAAGGAAGGGTGGCCTTCTTGGCAGAGGGGAAGCTGGCAGAGGATCTCAGTGGAAGGTGATGATTCAGAGTACTCCAAGTTGTTCCAAACCTCCTATGTAGTCCCAGGAGTACCACCCCCCCCAGAACAGTGGCAATAGATGGACTTGTCTGAGTCACCTTACAACGACTAGCTTGGACATAAACAGTTCCTGGGTTACCTTCAGTGCCTTTACTTGAGAATTGTGAGAATTGTGGCAGACCAACCCCTCACTCTGTATGCCTTGACTTCTATATTCCTTTCACTTTTCTATGAAAATGGCAGCTTGACCCTAGGAAGATTGTTCTCAGTTGGCATTACCTCATTCTAGGTAAACAGATACGATCATTTAAATGACTGATTTATTATTACATTCTGGTATCTTGATTCTCAGGCAATAAAATTCTCCCTGACTTCAGGTCCACGTTGTCCGTATATCCAATTGCAGGCTGTTTCCTCTGCCGTTTCTCTGAGGCTATGTTTGTAACATACTGGCTAATCCTAGTTTTGGTGTTAGACAGAATTTTGGACTAAAAGCAACAGAAATCATCCTGAACAACGAAAGCAGAAAAGAAATTTGTGGGAAAGAATTAATCAGGAGGTTGGAGAACCAGTCTTAGAGAGTGGACTGGAGCTGAGGGAAGTCACCTCACACCCAGAAACAGTCTGATTATGATGTTGCCAAAGGCACTGCCCACAGGGTCTGTCACTGCTGCTGTGTCTTAATCCCCAGCTGGACGTTCTCTAGTCCCTGTAGCAAATAGTGTCATGACAGACTCTCCCTATCTTTGCCCCAGTTCTTCAGATTTAAAGTGCTAGGCATGACCACCAAATGGTTTAGCCTTCCAATAGGACTGACACTGAGAACTTACATATCCTGCCCAACAGAAAGGGTGCTTTGCTGTTGTACATAGACCCCTTACCCACCTCGTTTCCCATCAAATATTAATAAGAAAAGCTTGCATCAGAAGGTAACTGCAGACTTTGCAGTTCCTCCACTGTCACTTAGATAGCATTTCTGCCCAAAACATGAAAATATTTGAACTTTTGCCTATGATTTCTGATGCTACTTGTAGTAATAGTGATTGGTCACCTAGTAAGTACATGGGGAAAGGCGGTAAAAACTTGGCTCAGCTCCTAAAAGGTGTATCATAAACTGTTTGAGGATACTGCCTTGTGTTAGTATCCTTATTACCTAGTGCTTGGAACATGTAGGTATTCAATGTATGTTTGTTAAATCAATGAATGAATAAATGCTAGATGTATCTTTTAAAAATGAGGATTGGGATTTGTATTCTCTTCTAGATTCTCTATGCAACTGCAATGGAGCCTCAATTTTTAGATTACTGGCATTAGAATCGTCTGGGGTACAGGTTAAATGCAGATTCCTGGGACATACCCCAGACCTAACTAAATTCTACTAATTATGTATGAGGTTCAGGAATCTACATTTTAAAGAAGCATTCCAAATTATTCCCATGCACAATACATGTGAAAGCTAATCCTCTTTGTGGGAGTTATTACTAGGAGCTGGAGTTTAAGAATTTTAGTTAGCACATATTAATGAGAGTGGTAGGAATATAACTTCATAAAGCCTCATTTATGAAGCTTTGGTATTTATTTTAATGACTGATATGTGACTCCTAGAAAATAAGTTTTTCTTATTGTATGCTTAGTATTAAATTAGAAAAAAGCTTATAAGTGAGAAAGAAAGTAAAAGCCCAGTTTTATCTTTTTAATTTGGATATTAATCTCATTTTTCTTGCTTGTCTGGCTATAATCTGAAATAAAAGAACAGGAAAACAAGTCAGGGGATAAATGAAGCTATTTTGGCCCCCTCTCAGCTAACCATGTTAGTAAGCTCTCCTCAGTTCAGTGTAGGGAGAGAGAAAATGGGCAACTTACGGTGCAGACGTCACAGAAGTGCTCTCTGGCCAAATCCACACAGATCATTGGTCACTAGCATAGGACCTTTGAAAGCATGGATTGATCCTTCAATGCAAAAATAAAGTTCTCCTCTACTTTTTGAAACAGCAATCCATCTACAGGGGTATTTTAAGTATGCTCTTGGTTTCTCAACAGAAATAAAAGAAAAAGGGCATTTCCCTGGTAGCGAGATACCACAGTCACAAAGGTGGTTGTCCCAAGTCAAGGCTTATTTATTGCGCTCCGATGTGCTGACCCCTGTGATTTCCCAAAATTTTGGAAACGTGATTGCATCATTTGTGGTAATGGGGGCCTGAGTCCATGCTGTCCACTGTAAGAACACGAAAATGGCCCATCTTATATTTATATTGTACTGCTTTCCCACCTACACAACACTCTTGGAAGCATCAGTTCATTTGAGTTCCGTGTCTCTGCCTGGTCAGCCAAGTGTGCCCATTGTACGGAGTTGGGAAATAGAGGAAACAAATATGAAGAGAGTTTCTTTCAAATTCCCACAACTAAGAAGAGCTGCAAAATATAAAGTTTGGCTTTAAAAAATATATATGCATGCACATGTTTATAGAAATAAGGACAAATACTAAAAGAATGTGAAATCTGCCATCAATTTCAAACCTTACTATGTGTAATTAAGAACAGAGAGTGCCCTCCTTCGCCTGTCTTATTTGACAATCAGAGATAACTCTAAAAACTGTTTGGTCAATTTTGTATGCTTTCAGGAATTTCCTATGCTCATAAAGACAGATCTATCTCTACGCATGTTACACACACAAGCACTCTCTCATACATATACATGCAAACACATGCATACATTTGTGTCAGAAACACAGATGGGATTCTACTGTGTTGTTTTGTAACTTCCTCATTTTTCCAGCCTGTTTTCACTGCATTCTGAAGCTTCCAGGAAAGGGGAAATGTGGTTGCTTGGCTTTGTTCTTTTAAGGTTTCTGCCGTACAGTGACTTTGGGAACTGCTCCTCTGCACATCACCTTTCTGAGCCTCTGGGTTACTGTAGATGATGTGCTTGGTGTTACTGGTGCTGCGCAGTGTCATCACCAGCTGTTGAACAGCAGCTTTGGCTTCCCGCCCCTTGTGGCTTCTTTGCTGTAGTCCACTTGGTCCTACCCTCTGTCCATCATGTTCAACATCACGGCACTATCTGGGTGACACTCCGTCTTGCCCAAACTAATCATTGCAGCTGCTGCTCTGCTGTTCCTCAGTTTCCCAGAATGCCTTCTGCTTCTGATGGACACCTGTCTTCTGAAGGGGTCTGGTTTCTACCTGTTAAACTGGCTGGCCAAGCCACTGTTAGTGAGGGGCCTGCCTGGTCTTGATGTCTCCAGCCCATGGCCTACTATGCTTTGCTGTATTTCTTCTTAGGCTGTTAATCAAGAGCTCCTACTGAAGATTAAGGGCTACTCTGTAATTTCATTCACTGATAATTAAAAATACATAAATAAATAAAGCCAAACAAAGACCAAATACAATTAATTGTTTGGCTACAATTAAATATTCAGATGAGATGTTGGCTAAGAGACAAAGCAGTGCTGAGGATTTGGCTCCTGGTGTGGTGTGGTAACCTGGGATACGTATATGTTTATGGAGTCAGCACACCCTTATTCACATTTAGAATCACATCTAGGGGATTTTCTAAATCCCCTAGATAGAATTAATATTTCTGATAAATTTCTAGAAAAATAAAATCATTAAGATCTTCTCCAATGCCGGTGTTTTCTGTTTGTATTATGTTGGATTATTCTGTTACATAGAAGACAGAAATTAGGTATTTAGAAATGTAGGAAACACATATAAAGTTAATATACTTTTGTACCATGAGTTAAAGTTTGCATGCCTTTTGAAATTCATAGAAAATACCACAACTTTTGTTTGTTCTTTAATAAAAGCTTCTTATGGCGTGTTCTAAGAGAGATTTATAATCACCAGATTAAAATTTCTAAAAATATAAGAATATTTGAACTTACCTCTCAGTTCTACAATATTAGGTCGGGCTGGGTCAATCTCTCTGAACTTTAGTTTCATTATCTAAAAATTGAGCAGTTTAAAATATTTTTTTCCAGAGAACCTACCTAATTCCAGCCCCTTCAGCTTCTAATACACATAGTGCTTCTATTTTTGTCGAGAGATTATTCAAACTCTCACTCCTTTTAAAAGATGCAAATTTACTTATGTGTGGTTGAGGCTGTAGAATGATATGATTAGATTTAGAGAGAAAGGGCTGATATGAACTCTTCCATGAAATCTGTGAATACAGTTGCAACCTACACTAGGATTGGATACTGAAGTCATCTTCAAAGGAGGACAATCACATATGGTCACAATTACCCTTGAGAATACCGCAGGGAGTCATCAAATCAGAGCCTGACATACTGTGTCTCAGTAAGTCCAACATGGCCAGTTTTCCCTGCAGTCAAGGAACAGATGGAGTCCCAGATGCAAGGATTGACTTTTGTTTAAAAGAAATGTTTTATGGAAAATATATACACTTAAACATGAGACTCATACCCAGAGGGGCTTGTTGGTCATGAATAAAAGGTGCTTGATAACCAAGAAAGCAAGGCAACAGTCTCAGGCACAGTCTGGAGTTTGCATCAGTGAGTGCACGGGCAGGTTCAACAGCCTGAAATAACTAAATGGCTCCTTTCCTCAGTTATTTTTAGCCAAGTGCATGTAGTTTAAGTGCATGTGTTGGTTTTTGTTTTGTTTTGTTTTGTTTTGTTTTTGTGACTGCAAAGTACTGCTAATACTGGCTTATTTTAGACCTCATCATCATTTGACTAATTCTTATAATAATTGCCTAACTTCCACTTTTGATCTTTCTCTATCTCTTCTCTCTTCTCTCACCATTCACCTTCCTGTCATCCTGAGTGGTTTTTCTAAAGTGGAAATCTGTTCTGCATGATATCCTTGCAATGGTTCTTGTGTCTATTGTTAACTTTTTCCAAAGTGTCTTCTGTGGAATAATAATTAAGGGATATACTTTAGAATAAATTAAGGATTTCATTGGTTATTTTTAAGGTAAAATTAAAATAAGGTATATGATCTTCAGTATCACAGAAAATTCAGAATTCATGTTAATACATTAAAGTGTAGTATTTTCCATTTATTTGACCATAATTTTTTTCAGTTTACCTAGTAACATGCATTACGAAAAAGGAAGACATGTTGGAAGCACAAGCTTACAGGTAACGTTTAAGTTTCCGATTATGATATTACAAGGTATTACATAAGCTGGTCCCAGCTCACCTTCGCTACTGCCCTAGACTTGGGCGAGTTTCAGCTTTGACCTACACTTGGGCTTCAAGAAGTCTGCTGTGCTTTGGAGCACCTTCTATGAAGTCTTCTGACTCCCCTTCCTGGAAATTCTGGGACTGGTTGTGGTAGAAACACCACCTGGATGAGGTACTTTGGTGTCAGATTGGGACCCATGTGGGTCTTGGTCCTCATTTATTCCCATTAAGATTCTTTCCAACCTGTAATGTTGACTCCCCACAAAATTCAGGGGCTCAGGCTATGGGATTGTTTTGGGATTTGTAGCTGACCCTGGTTCCTGGATCACTCTTACTAGCATGATAGTTCTTTGGTATGACCGCATGAAAAATGAGCCACCAGAAAGATGTTGACGTGTCGATTTTGAGAGACTGTTTTCAAGTTGGACACAGGATGAGTTCAAGAGTATGGGCTATTGACAGTTTCAGTGCTAAGCTTCGGGCTTGAGCTTCAGGTGTAGTCTCACCCATCTGTGTCTGGACTGTGGTTCCACCTCTGATCTACAGCACCCGAGGATGGCAAGAGTGGTGGCAGTTCTCCTTTATTATGTGTGTCCCCCACTGCTGGCTCATCACCTCCTTCCTCTGCAGTTCTCTGCAGGCAGATGCTTGAATATCATCTGAGGGCTTTTATGATAACATGAACATCAATGTTCTTTCTTACCTACCTACCCTTTATGTACTGACAAGACTGTTCTCCTCAAGGAGTCTTGATTGGAAGTGCAACAGGCATTACCTACCTGCCTGGGAATACTCTTCTTACCCTGTCTGGTCTCTCACCTAAATATGCTGCTTGTGGAAATATATGGGAGACTGGGGTGCAGTTCACATAGAAACATCACATTTTAGGAAGGCCTTGACTATGACCCAGGATGTTCAAGAGAAGACATGGGAGAAGATATGTAGTTATACCATAACATTTCGAATGATAAATTTATTATGATCAGAAAATTATCTTTCACATTTTCCTGTGTAAGAGTTACATTTGTGGTCATTATCAATGAAACATAGAAACTTCTAAAAGAGTCATTGGAAGCCAGTAGAATCCACAGGTGGCATGAGGGATAATACAGAATCATAAGTAATGATATACCCAGCACCAAATTGGTGGTATTAGGGAACTTCAGAGGCAAGAAAGTCTGTAGTGTTTCAGTACAAGTTGGTTCAGAAGAGCTGTGGCATTATGGATTTATAGCAGTGTCATTACCTTTTTCTCCCAGTGGGAAATATGAAATGAGGTAGGAATGATGCATTTGACAATGCAAAATATAAAGGGATGGTTACCTGGCATGATCAGGAAGAGGTAGTATCTGAATACCACAAAATAATCTTCACATACACTAAGGCACAATAAGCAAACATAGAAGGACCTTCTTTCTCCCCATTATTCTAAAAATTCACCAATAAATCACTATCCCTCACATCAATCCATACATTTTTTTTAAATGGTCTTAATCAAATTACTTATATAAACAGGGACTCTGTGATCCCACACACTCTGAGAACAGAGAACCTTGTTTACCTTTGTGTACTTGACTCCTGCCATTACCGTGTGTACACTTTGATTTCCAGGCACCTCAAAATGTTTACTCCGTGCTTCTGTCCCTAGAATCCTCTTTCTGACAAACTCTTACTCATCCTTTAAAACTCATTTCGGGCTTCACCTGGTCCATGAAGACCCCATGGTCTTCTCCCTCAGGCTGCAGCAGGCATCTCCTCTGTTCTTCCACCCTACAGTGGGCCTGCCTTCACTCTAGCAACTTCTGCACCGTGTTAACACTGTCTGTTTGTATCTGCCTCCCCAGGATGCCTAACACTAAGGCAGCTACTGGGTCTCATTTATCCATTTGTTCTTAATACATCATTTATCATATATTCATATTATCATGATCAGGTAATTTTGAGAAACTGAAATGAATCTAACAGATGATCCCATGAAATCTCTATGGCTGTGAGAAGCTCGGACCCCATAGAGGAAGCCAGTTGTGTGATCCTGACATTTACAGATTCCCTTGTCCTATCCTCAAATCTATGACACAAACATGGTTAGTTTCTGTGGTAGCTTTGTATATGTCACCTTACAAAAACTGGGACTACCTACTCCTTTCTACACTATTTTAGTTTAGAATTGGTCAAAGAGACATTTGTGTAAAAATTGGAAGGAAAGAGTGAAGAAGCAGCTATTGCTTTCTGCAGGTCATTCTGGTTAGGTGAAGCGAGAGGCAGATGGAGATGTACTGGCGGGGTCAAACTTGTCCTTCCTCACCCTGAGGTGAGAGGTATCAACAGGGTGCTGAGAAGCTTGAGCTTGCACTTGCTCTTTCCTGTTCTGCATCCTGCTCCTTACCTCACTGGCAGCCTTAGTGATCAACAGTGAACCCAGGCGTACCATCAGAGGCGGAGGCACCAGGCATACTATCAGAGGCATCAGAGTTACCATCAGAGGCATCAGAGTTACCATCAGAGGCATCAGAGTTACCATCAGAGGCATCAGAGTTACCATCAGAGGCATCAGAGTTACCATCGGAGGCATCAGAGTTACCATCAGAGGCATCAGGGTTACCATCGGAGGCATCAGAGTTACCATCAGAGGCATCGGGGTTACCATCGGAGGCGGAGGCATCAGAGTTACCATCAGAGGCATCAGGGTTACCATCGGAGGCATCAGAGTTACCATCAGAGGCATCGGGGTTACCATCGGAGGCGGAGGCATCAGGGTTACCATCAGAGGCATCAGGGTTACCATCGGAGGCATCAGGGTTACCATCAGAGGCGGAGGCGTCAGGGTTACCATCGGAGGCGGAGGCATCAG